>CAUYON010118793.1:0-67337 GCA_963573935.1 Arctocebus calabarensis
ATCTGTGAAGAGTGAAAGTTTGATCTCTTCTGACCCTATGTGGATACCCTTGATCGCCTTTTCTTCCCTGATTGCAATGGCTAAAACTTCCATTACAATATTGAAGAGCAATGGAGACAATGGGCAACCTTGCCTAGTTCCTGATCTCAGTGGAAATGGTTTCAATTTAACTCCATTCAATACGATATTGGCTGTGGGTTTGCTGTAGATGGCCTCTATTTGTTTAAGAAATATCCCTTCTATAACCAATTTTCTTAAGTGTTCTAATCATGAAGGGATGCTGGATATTATCAAAAGATTTTTCTGCATCAATTGAAAGAATCATATGGTCTTTCCTTTTTAATTTGTTTATGTGCTGAATTACATTTATAGATTTTATTATGTGCTGAATTACATTTATAGATTACATTTATTGAACCAACCTTGAGACCTTGGGATCAAGCCCACTTGGTCATGATGTATAATTTGTTTGATGTATTGTTGGATTCTGTTTGTTAGGCTCTTATTGACTATTTTTGCATCAATATTTATTAGTGATATTGGTCTATAATTTTCTTTTTTTTGTGGAGTCTTTTCCTGCTTTAGGGATCAAGGTGATGTTTGCTTCATAGAATGTGTTGGGTAAAATTCCTTCTTTTTCTATGTTTTGGAAAGCGTCGAGTAATAAAATTCTAGTTCTTCTTTAAAGGTTTGGTAGAATTTTGATGTGAAGCCATCTGGTCCCGGGCTTTTCTTTTTAAGGAGATTTTGTATAGTTGATGGTATTTTAGAACATGATATTGGCCTATTCAACATTTCCACTTCATTCTGGCTAAGTCTTGGTAGGTGGCATGCTTCCAAGTATTGGTCAATTCCTTCAGATTTTCATATTTCTGAGAGTATAGTTTCTTGTAATATTCGTTAAGGATTTTTTGAATTTCTTAGGGGTCTGTTGTTATTTCATCTTTACCATTTCTGACTGATGAAATTAGAGATTTTACTCTTTTTTTTTCCTGATTAGGTTAGCCAAAGGTTTATCTATGTTATTGGCCTTTTCATAGAACCAACTTTTTGATTTATTGATCTGTTGTATAATTCTTTTGTTTTCAATTTCATTTAATTCTGCTCTAATTTTTGTTATTTCTTTGTTTCTGCTAGGCTTGGAATGTTCTTCCCTTTCCAGTTGCTTGAGATGTTCCCATTAAGTTGTTAACTTTCTCTCTCTCCGTTTTCTTTTGAGGAAGGCTTGTAGTGCTATAAATTTCCCTCTTAGGACTGCCTTTGCGGTATCCCAGAGGTTCTGATAATTCATGTCTTCACTGTCATTTTGTTTCAAAAATTTGGTAATTTCCCTCTTAATCTCATCTATGACCCATCTATCTTTCAGCAAAAGGTTATTTAGCTTCCATGTTTTTGTATGAGTTTACAGATTCCTGTTACTATGGAGTTCAACTTTTAGTCCATGATGGTCTGAGAAGATGCAAGGAATAATTTCTATTCCTTTAAATTCACTGAGGAAAGACTTGTGACCTAAGTCCCTGGGCTGAAGAGAAGAATGTATATTCAGTTTTGTTGGGATGAAATGTTCTGTTGATGTCTGCTAAATCCAGATGTTGAATGGTTAAGTTTAAATCTAAAATTTCTTTCCTTAGCTTTTTATTGGAGGATCTATCCAACACTGCTAAAGGAGTGTTAAAAATCTCTGACTACTATGGAGTTGGAGGAAATCAAGTTGCTCATGTCTGTTAGAGTTTCTCTTATAAACTGAGGCACATTCTGGTTGGGCGCATAAATATTAATGATTGAAATCTTATCCTATTGAGTAGTAGCTTCAACATATAAGAAGGGGCCAAACTTATCCTTCCTTGTTTTGGTTGTTTTAAAGCCTATTGTATCTGCGAATAGGATTGCAACACCTGCTTTTTCTGCTTTCCATTTGCCTGGAATATAGATGACCATCCCTTCGCTTTGAGTCTATATTTATCTGTTAAGGTAAGATGAGATTCTTGTATGCTGCAAATATCTGGCCTGAGTTTTTGTATCCAGTCAGCCAACCTGTGCCTCTTTAGAGGACAATTTAAGCCATTCACATCAATTGAGAGTATTGATAATCCTTTTGAACGTCTAGTGGGCATTTTTGATTCTTTTGCCTCTGTGGAAGTTGGGATTTGAACAAAAGTTTCTGAGTGAGTTTACTTTTGTGGTGGAGGATTACGCTGATCATTATGGAGGATAGGCCTGAGAATATCCTGGAGAACTGGTTTAGTTATGGCAAATTTCTTCATCATGTGGATGTCATTAAAGTTTTAATTTCTCCATCATAAATGAAACTCAGTTTAGCTGGATACAGGATCCTGGGTTGAAAGTTATTTTGTTTTAGGAGATTAAAAGTTGATGACCATCCTTTTCTCGCTTGAAAGATTTGAGCAGAGAGTTCTTCAGTAATTCCAATATTGTTCCCCATGTAGGTTATGGTTTTTTTATGTCTGGCTGCTTTCAGAATTTTCTTCTTCATATTAACTGTAGTGAAGTTGATTATGATGTGTCTGGGGGATATTTTGCTTGAGTTGAGTCATGCTGCGGTTCTGAAACTATCTGCTATCTGAATTTCAGAATCTCTTGGCATGTCTGGAAAGTTCTCTTTCATCATTTCATGAAGAAGAGACTCTGTGCCTTGAAAAGCCACTTCATCACTATCGGGGCTCCTGATAAGGCGAATATTGTTTTTCTTCGAATTATCCCAGAGCTCTCTGAGAGAGTGATCTGTTTTTGCCCTCCTTTTCTCTTCCTCTGTGAAAGTTTGGAAGCTTTAGAAAGGTTTGTCTTCAATATCAGAAATCCATTGTTCTTCTTGTTCCCTTCTGTTACTGAGGGATTCTGTATTTCTCAGATCTTTGAGGGCTGCAAATTCTTGTCTCAGTGTGTCAAAATCTTTGGTCATGTTGTCTTTGAATTTGTTAAATTCTTGAGACATCTTTTGGATTACTGCCTGAAATTCTAATTCCATCTTTTCCTCCATTCTGTTGATCTTATTTGCTGTCCAGATTCTGAATTCTGACATCTCAGCCTTTTGTTTATGCATTGGATCTTGTGCTTTGTCTGCCTTATTGTTCCTTGGGGGAGTTGATGTACTCTGATTAATCATATTGCCAGGGTTTTTCCATTGATTCGACCTCATGATTGTTTTTTGCCATTGCCTCTGGCCATCCTCAGAGTTGGGGAAGTATCTCTCCAAGATTAGAAACTGGCAGGATCACTCTATTTTTGCTGGATCTTTGTAGGGATTGACCCTGTGTAGTTCCTGTGGGATTTCCTCAGCCAGGGAGTTCTGGCTGTGGGAGCAGCTATGGAGCATGGAACACACAGATCTAGCAGCCAGGCAGGAGATGGTGCACATGGTTCTGGGAGTGCCTGGCACCCAATGACTTTTACAAAGAGAGCCCACAGTTCCAGTAGTCTCTGGCTGGGAGGAGGGCTCTGCCCAGAGAGTACATGTCAGGAGGCTTCTGGAGTCCCTGGCCAGACGTGGGGCTGGTGCAGAGGCTGGCAGGGCATGGGAGGGAGGACGCAGGTTGCATGGCTCCTGGAGTTCCTGGCCAGGGCATACAGGACCCCAGTGGGCGCAGTGCATCCATGGCCAGATGTGGGCTGATGGGCCACTTTGTCCCCAGATGGAGTCCCTGGCTGGGTGTGGATAGGGGGGTTGGGGAGGTTTGGGATGGTTCCCAGAGACTCTTGCTGGACAGGGTGCTTGGTCCAGCAGATGGGGTGGTGGGGTACAGCTCACGAGCCTCCTCCCTCAGTCTCAGCAGGGGTTAGGCTTCTAGCTCTTCAGGTAAGGGAGGAATGGTGTGCTGGAAGTTCAGAATGGCAGGGAAAACTGGTAGTTCACTTTTTCTACCTAGGAAGAGAGTGTTCAGAGTCACAGCATGGTCTTTCTGAGTTAGTGGTACCACTTCCCACAGCATTCTCCTGTGGGGTGAGACAAGAGGTCCACAGTTCACTACTCGTCTGTACAAAGTCTACAGGAGCAAACGAAGAGAAAAAAGAAAGAAAGGAAACAGAAAAACACAAAAAACCACAGCTGTCTTGAGGGAGGGGATGGACATTTTTCCTTTCAGATGATTTTGTACCTAAAGCTTCCTTTCTTGGAGTCACAGCTTGCCTCAGCAGAGGTTACCTGCAGTTATCATTTCTCTCTCCACTGGGCTCCCAGTCTTCAGCTTAATTGGGCACTTTCTGGATGTTATCCTTCCTTTTGAACAGGAGTCTCTTTCACAAGGTATTTCCCGTCGACCATCTTGCCCCTCCTGCCAAATAAGCTTAAGTTCTTGAAGATTGTAGTTTGAGAGAGTAAAGAGCAAATACATTTTAGTTACAAATTTATTCTTTAAATAACTAGAGCCAAAATCTGTAGGATTCAGATTACTAGTTTAATAACATGAATGACAGATAGTGTAAGAACTCTCCCACCACCATCAATTTGACTAGGCATCAGGAAAAAGAGGAACAGGAATACTCATCTAGGTGCAGGTTTGGCCTTTGTCACTGAGATAGAGCCTGGTGTCTCATTCACTTCACTTTGTCTAAGGTTTGATTCCTGTCACTTTTCCCAGAAAGGTGGCTAATAGAAATGCTAGATAAATTAGTGGCATTTGAGGATCATAGATTGTTAACTGGCCTACTCAACTACAGCCTTGAGAGGCAGAAAGACTCATAAAGATTCTCAACTACAAAAGGATTCTTAAGGTTAACAATAGCTGAGGCTAAAGGAAAATGTAAGGAGAATATGAAGTAAGAATTTCTATTTTTGTATATGTAAGGGGAAGAAAGCATTTATACTGTCCTACTTCATACCCTCTTGGAGAAGCTTGATCCCAGGACACAGAAGTAATCTGCCAAGTGAATAACTTGTGAGTACATTTCCTATCTCTGCTTAAGGCATAGTGTATGGATTCAATTAGGGGAGGAACATGTAAAACCGAGAAGAAAGAAACCTTTTCTATGTAATAAAACAGCTTTTTGTGATTTTTGTTGATTCCTGAATTATTTCTCAAATGGATGAGAACTTGAGAAAAGCAGGAAGCGTTATTTATTGTTTCCTATCATAAACATCAACATATTGGTCCATGGGCTGGTAACTTTGAGAAGTAGTCCTAAATGGTGATACTTGGAGACCGAAATCCAGGAAAAATTGAGCCTTTCACAGTAATTAGGGAAATAGGTGTAGGCTTTGATACTTTGATAGGCCAAGCTTTATTGAGTGTTTGGCCTTGGTGATGGGCACTGGGTTATGTTTTTTCCTTGCAGCTGGATTTTCACTGGTATTGACCTTTATTGGTCTCCTTGGCCCAAAGAAGGCACAAATTCTCAAGCAGTTGTATTTAATCATGTGATCCTCTAAAGGACTAAGGTCAAGTGGTTGACCAATGGCTCCCTTACACTGTGTCTTGTGTGAGGACTGCAGGCCTTGAATGTAATATCACAAAAAACTAAAAGTTCCACAAAGTTCCATTGAATGAGCCATGTCTCTGAATTGTAGGTATTAGCAATTAGTATTAGATTAGTCTGCCTAATTTCTGTTGCTCTTTGTTTTGTTTGGAATTGTATTCTGTTTTAGGGCCAAAGAAAGAAATAAAATCAATCTTGCTGTCATCCCTCCTTTCCTTTGGGAGACTTCCCCGAGTTGCTTATCTCTTCTAATCTATTAACAATGTGAAGAAAAAATTCCTTTTAAAAGTCCTTCTCAGGGAAAAGCAAATCAAAACCA
Source organism: Arctocebus calabarensis (assembly GCA_963573935.1). NCBI lineage: Eukaryota > Metazoa > Chordata > Mammalia > Primates > Lorisidae > Arctocebus > Arctocebus calabarensis. The sequence goes on from CAUYON010118793.1 coordinate 5,750, forward strand.
CAACGAAATATCTTACCACACCCACTAGAATGGCTACTCTCAAAAACAGAAGATAGTGACTGTTGGCAAGGACGTGAGAAATTGGAACCCTTGAGCACTGTTGATGGAAATGTAAAATAGTACACCTACTATGGACAACATTATGGTTTTTCTTCAAAAAATTCAGTTTGACTTCTGGATATATACCCCAAGGAATTGAAAGCAAGGTCTCAATTTTTTTTTTTTTACACCCAGGATAATAGCAGCATTATTCACCATAGCCAAAAGGTGAAAGCAAGATAGTGTCTGTTGGCAGTTGGACAGTGAACAATATATAGTATATACATAGAACACACTAGCATTCAGCCTTAAAAAGAAAGGATATCCTGACATGTGCTATGACGAGTGTGGACATTAATGATATAATGCTGCCTGAAACCAGCCAGCCACAAAAAAGACAGATACTGTACAATTCCACTTTGTGGGTTACCTGGAGTAGTCATATTCATAGAATCACAGAGTGGAATGGTGGTCGACAGGGCATGGGGAAAGGAATGAATGAGGAGTTTTTTAATAAGTATCGAGTTTTTAGTTTTCACTGTGAAGAGTTCTGGAGTTGTATAATGAGAATGTGTTGAAAGTAATAAAGACAATACATTTTACATTGGGTATATTTTACCACAATTCAAAATAAAACTAATAACAATACTAAAAAAAAAAATCCTTCTCCAAAGAGAAGTTAGATTTGGCTGTATACCCTTTTGCTTTGATATCATTTGTCTTCTTCCAAAATATTAAACTTTGACTTAAGGAACTCTCTCCAGTTTAAATAGTCTTGCTTCTTTTACCTGAGGTAATGTTTAATGCAAATGTTTAATTGGGAGATACGATCTCATAGCGGGAGAGCAAGGGAAAAGAGGTCAAAGAGGAGAAGGCGGCAAGCAGACGTAAGGTGATATGTTACTGAGCAGGCCACATGTCCATACAAAATCATGAGTGTCTGCTCAGTCACAAAGGTCTTATCTGGAAAGAGGAGGAGAGAGAAATTCATTTGGCAGCTCCTTCCTACCACTTGTCGCTCAAAGTCAAATGTCTCATTGTAAAGAGTTTAGTCTCCTATATTTCTAGGCTAATGGAATTTTGTGAGGCATAATGTACTCCTGTGTATAATGCATATATACCTATGTGTTTTGCCCAAATGTTCAGGGAAAAATCTTTCATTTTTATTTTTTAATTCCCAAACTTTTATTTTTTATATTTAGGTTATTTTTTGTGTTATAGTGGAATTTTAACATTCTTTTTAACAGTTTTATTTTTAACACATAAGCATAAATAAAAGAATTTAAAACATTTATATAGATACAGAATTAGTATTCCCCACGTATAATTTGCATCCTCACTTTTACCTCAAACATTTGGGTGAAAAGTACACATTATATATGGCAAAATGTGGTAGTACTTAGCTCCTCAAAAGCTAGAGTCCCTGGGGAAGCCAGATCTCTTGCACTGTGGATTAGTGCTTCATCCAAGTCCAGAAGCAATAGAAGAAACCACAACTTTGTGGGCATGATCAGGTCCCATCCTGAGGTCTGACTGCTGGAGCTGCCCTTACCACGGGGAAGGATATTAATCTTCAGACCTTCAAGTTCTCCTTGGCAAGTTCATAAAGAGGGGGTGAAGTTCTTACTGTTCAAATCCAGAACGTTTTAATGTTGCTTTTTATCCTAGCATCTTTACTGTGACATTTGATGTCACTGTGCCCATATGCATTGCATAATGGGAATGAGATAACTTATAATAGCAAGAGAAAGTTGGTATATAGTATGAATCACTGCTCTTCATTATAGGCAAAAGCTAAACTGCCCATCTTGGTTCCAGGGGAATATGTGTGTAGAGGATGGAATAAGTTGGTTTATTGGAGAGAAATATTGAACTATCTCATGAAAATGAGAACTGTCTTATCCCCAACTATTCCCTTCCTCCAAAGGAAGAGCTGATCTACTTCCAGGTGGCAAATAATGGAGATTGTAAAAATGGTTAAAAATCTTGTCACAAATGTGATAATAAAAAAATTGTATTTGAGTTTCACACCACCTTATGGTTTAGCCAGGCTGAGGGCTACTTTATTCAGTTTCTAAAAGACAAAAGTAAGACAAAAGTATCTACTTTTTGCTTTGTAAATTATTTGTCATTGATATTCTCAAATGAGAACATAAAATTGGACAAAGACTATGAACAGAGACATTAAAATAGGATTTGAATCAAAGTGAACACCCAGGGCATCATTTGAAGGTGTAAAATTCTATTGAATGTTCCGATATAAAATTCTTTTGTTTGTTGTATTTATAAGATTAATCAAATGTACATTGATAGAGAACAATATGTACAAAGCATAGTCAGAAGTCCTACTAAACACACAGCAGTGAGCTGAGTATTGAGAAATATACTGAGACAGAGCCCTGTCCTTGGCCACAAGAGCTCACAATGTGGTTAGAATTATAAGATGAAGACACAAGATCACATGTGTTCAGTGCTAGAAAATAATGCCCAGAGCCCTAATTAAACAAGATGAGCACTTTTAAGTTGGGATGATGAGAGCCCAGAACAAGTTTTGTGAAAGACATGACATTCAAGTTGGCCTTGAAAGTTATCTTTTTTCCAAAGTTCATCCTGCTGAAGCCTTCTTATTCCACCTCTTTGTGGGTTTCTTCAATGTGGTCATCACTAGCCAACACTGTTTGATCTCCCTGCTGCCACTTATGTCCCTTAATTAATTAATTCATTAATTCAACAACTATGATTTTGAGGATCTAAATGGCATTAGGAGAGGGGAATAGAAGCACAACCACCACAGATAGCTACAACCACAACAAGTCAGTCATTTTGTCAAGGAACTGATAGTCCATTGAGGATTATTATTATTGGAGAAAGTATGTTTGTGATACTGTGTGGCAAGTGCTATGAGAAAGATACTTAGAATTTGCATAAAAGGGACCTAAGACCCTTGGTCTTCTGAGAACAGTAAAATTTTCCCGAGGAAGTGTCTAGGGTGAGCCCTGAAAGATGAACCACAGTGGATTCACTACATAAAGCTAAAAGGCTGAACTGTTAAGAAGGCTCAGGAAATTTTGTCTAAATTATACTTGAATGACAACCTGATAAATATCAATGATGTGAGTCAAATAATTTCAGGGTTTTGAAAAATCTTTTAAAATTTTCTTTATGGTCACACCCCCCACTCCTGCCATGTGAGGCCAGGTCTTGTTAGTATCTCTGCAGTTTCAAAGAATGTGGAAGGAATGAGGAACCTTAGATGAATAGTAAAGTCTTTTGTTCAAATAAAAATAAAGGAAACGTGAAAGGTGAGTTATTAGATTGCGTGGTACTGCAATGAGCAAAAATCATTTGTCTCATAATGGGATAGGTCATGATAAAGACATAGATTCATACATTTTTATTTTCTTACAGGATGAAACTAAAAGATTTATAGAAAGAGTTTTTTTTTTTTTGAGACAGAGTCTTACTATGTTGCCCTTGGTAGAGTGCTGTAGTGTCATAGCCCACAGCAACCTCAAACTCTTGGACTTAAGCGATTCTCTTGCTTCAGCCTCCCATGTAGCTGGAACTACAGGCACCCACCACAATGCAGGGTTATTTTTTTGTTGTAGTTGTCATTGTTGTTTGTCAGGCCCTGGCTGGGTTCGAACCTGCCAGTCCTATATGTGGTCATTGGCCCTAGCCACTGAGCTACAGGCACTGAGCCTATAGGAAGAGTTTAATTATGAATGGTTTTTTCCAGTTAAGTAGATAAATCTGAGAATTTGTAGCTCTTAGACCCTGAATCTCTTTAAATCTCTTTAAATAGCATAAATAATCTAATCTAGCTATTAGTCCTTGTGGCAGAGACAGCACCACCACACTATTTCCTTTACGTGGATATTCTAGAAGACTAGATTTCTCAGCCTTCCTTTGTAAGGTTGGTACTGAGTTTTATGTGACTGAGTTTTGGCCAATGGAATGTGAGCAGAGGACATGTGAGCCATTTCTAAGGTTGGTCCCTAAAAATATCTCAAATATTCTGTAATCCCTTCTCTTTCCATGATAAATTTGGAAAACAATATTATACTTTCTGTAGCTGAAAAGCAGAAGCAGCTTGAATCTTTAAATCATAGCTTAGAAGAACCACTGAGTAGAACCAATCTACATCAGATTGTAATTAGACAAGAGGCAAATGTTTGTTGTGCTAAGCCACTGTTATTTCTGGAATTACTTGTTCTAGAAGCAGAGCATGGCATACCCACCAAATGCACTCCTCCTAAGTTCTAGAGATTTTCCTGGGCCCGCCTTTGGACTAGATGGGGACCATTTGTGACAATAGGCTTAAAATCCACTGGACATAAGACCTGAAGAATCAGGAATCAAGAAAAGCTTTTTTTTTGGTTTGTGTAGGAAATGTGGTAGATGGAGACAGACGTTTTCAAAATAGGGCTAAGAAAGAAGAGCAGATTCAGGGGTGAAAGGAATGAGATGAAATGTGGACATGTTATGCTGACAAGATATTTAGTCTTCTATTATGGATGATCTTATAAATATCTTTGAGTAAAAGTTACTGAATGCAGAATATAAATGTCTGAACACAATAACTAAGAAAATGCCATAAATGCTATGTTAACCAGTTTGATGGAAATATTTCAGATTGTATATGAAACCAGCACCTTGTACCCCATGATTGCATTAATGTACACAGCTATGATTTAATAAAAAAATAAATAAAATAAAAAGTAATACAATAAAAAAAAGAAAAAAAAATCTTTGAGGGAAAGCATTGTGGTCTTAAGTATTTAATTCCTTGTCGCATCTAGTATTTACATACTATTGGTATTTGCTGGTGGGTAGGTTCCTCCAGCTGAATTCTGGAGGAAATTTTCTGACTCTGAGTCAATGAATTCCTCTCTGAGCTGGGAAGATGCTTATTGCTATTTTCGTGTGTGTGCACCTGGAATTGCCTCGCGTTGTCCATACACTTAACATGAAGTATGCGTAGCTCATTTAAATCACAACAGAATATTTAATGCTGCTTCTTTTCTTCACTTTCCCTCCAATAGCTACATTTTCCCAAATGTTTTTATGTAGCACTCTCTTGCTCTTTTAAAAGATATTTCTCATTAGGTACACTTTCAAAGCCAACACAAAATGTTAAGTCCAAGTTTGTTACACAAGCAGTTTGGAAGGTCAGAATGATCTCCGCAAGATGCATACCAGAAGCTAAGTCAATTTTTGATTTCCCTAAACAATTTTTCTTTCTTGTGAAATCTGGTTTTTACATCTCTCTATCCTTTTCCCTAATGGCCTGCTTTTATATTTCAAAATACAACTAGGACAAAGTATTTTAGAAAAGCTATTGGTGTTAATTTTTCTTTGAAATCTCGTGGATTATTCTTCAGTGTTTCCTCCTAGAAGAGTATTTTATGTGTTGTAGATAGAAAATGAGAATTTATTGATGAGGTAACAATCTGGTTGGAACTGGAGGGATACGTAGGGATCATCTAACCCTACCCTGTCCTCTCATAGTTGAGGAAATGAAAGACCAGAGAATCGAAATGCCTTGGTCAAGGTCACAAGATTAGGCTCAGACCTGCTGCTATTATTAATGATACTGCTATTTTAATCATGCCCATAAGCCATCAGTTTTATAAAACTATCATTTATTCCTTTGGTCCTTACAATCACCATTTGATTGTAAGAAATGCAGAAATGATCAATTCTTTTATTTTTTAGCAAATGAAAAAATCAAGGCTAAGGAAAAGCAAGTTAAATAATTCGATTATCTCACTCATTTATTCTACAAATATTGATTGAACTCTTATTATGGGCCAGGCACTATTCTCGTTTGGTTCAAAAAGCAGACAAATGCTCTGTTCTCCATTTGTCAGGGAGAATACAAGAGAAAACGATATAATAGACATTAATAATTGCTGAAATAAGTGAGCTTACCTTCTGACTCCAATCCAGTAATGTTTTTCTCTGCATCTCTGCTTATAAATTAAAACAAATGAAATTTCTGGTGGATGGATTAATTCTCCTTTAATGATGAGAAATCATCCCTTTAAAGAATTTATCCTGTAAAGAACGGAAAGCATTTCAGATGCAGTAATAAAGAGGGCCTCAGGGAGTTATATAATTTTATGTGCTTAAGAGAATATGGAGACACATCAGCACATGTTCCCTTTCTCTACAGCTTTGAGATTTATGATTGGTCTGTTACAGTAATAGTAACTGTATATTGGAGCAAAAAATATATTTGATTCACTGGGTAACATTGGACAGACTTAACTTGTGAAATGTAGAAAAGTTCTTACAGGAAGCTCCAGCAGATTTTGTAATACACAAGAAGGTATTCAGGGAACAGAAAAATAAAATCAAAGGAACCTGCTAACCAATCTGTTTCATTAAATATGAAAATTAAAATGCCTTCACAAAATGCTTTCTCTTCCTCTCTCCTCCCAACAAACAAAAGCTTTAGTAGGCAGCCTGAAATTGCTCATCAAGGAAAAAGAGCAGACTCACATTTTTTAATGGCTTCTTCTGAATGAAACAATTAATGCTAAAAGGTACATGTTGTCTCCTTAGTGTTTATAAGGTAACATCCATTGTACTCGCTGGCACTCTATCAAGCCTCTCTTGGGCCTAAGTAGAGAAAGGGCTGCCTGCATGTGCTCTTGACCTCTGGTAATCAGGAGGATTTGGCTGACGAATGTGATGGAGCCATTCTCCCTTGGACTGGGTGTGTGCCCGGGAGGGACACTCCTGAGTCTCTCACCCAGACCCTGACTTGCTTGGCAGAACAATCACGCCTGGCATCTCCATTTGCAAACCAGAGATGTTACTAATCTATGATTGGTTAGGATTTGAAATGCATTAGAGTCACGTAACAGAGTATTGCCTTACTTAATTGTGTTTATTCTGATTATTCTGTCTTCTTGAGAACATTACCCCCTTAAAGATATTTATTGTTTATGTACTCACGAACTCACACATTTGTTCAGAACACGTTCATTAATGAGCTCCAATGTATCACAGGCAGTGTTAGGAAGACGCTACAGTAGGTATACACAGAAAGATGTCTTTAAGGAGCCTCAGTCTAGAGCGGTGGGCAGGTAGGGAAGTTCCTTATGACAATAAGACTTGTTAACTTAGAAAAGGAACATGTGAAAAGTGCAATGGGGGCTCATAAACGGTAGCAAGAACTTTATCCTAGACAACAAGTAAAAGCAATGGGTTGCAAACTGTGTTGTCAGGGCCCTGGAGGAAAGGGAAGGCAGGACCTATGCATTCTTAGGGGGGTTTAGATTACTCCTTTCTCTTCAGATCCCCTCAAAGGAAGATTTTCTCTTTTGTTTCCTATATAGATATTTCTTATGAGTTATTTTTGGAACAAAGAGTTTCATATATAATATAAACTGTCTTTATTAACACATTTAATACTCTAATAATCTTGGCAGCAGGAGGCACTGTTCTCCCTATTTTATGAAGGAGGAAGCTATTTATCCTACAAAAATTGCTGTTTTTATGGTCAGTACTAAAAATAGTGAACCTTAGTTATTCCTCCATGAAACCAAACTACTGAAATATTTTCACCTTGAACATGGAGTGGTTGGCAACTCGCATGGACTAAAGTAAATAATTGTTGAGTGAGTGAATGATGGCAGAGAATAGACCTATCTTTGCATAGAATAAGCCGTGTTAAAAAAAATCTTAACTTCTAGTTCATTAGCCTGGAAGTAAAATGAACTTTCTACCAAAGTGCTAATAGATAATTCACTGAGATCCTAAATGATGAACTTCGTCTCCTCCACTGTCAGTTTCATGGGTGACTTTTTTAGGTCTCTGTGCCCTCAGAATGTTCGCTTATACTTATTCCTTCCCAATCTTGGATAATAATGAAATATTCTACGTATTTCATTAATTTCTAAACAACCACATAAAGAAATTTCCTTTATACTCAAACAGTAAGTTTGTTTTTGAACATTTACTTTATGTAATAATGTGACATGATGGGAGGATGGGAACCTGTATTCTCGAATCCGAGAATGCAGTTCAAATCCTTCTTGAGCTACAAACTATATGTATATCCTTGGGCAAGCTTATTGCCTTCTCTTGGTTTCAGTTTTCTGAGGGGTAAAATGGGGAAACTAATCCCAGCTAACTTCCCTTATTGTTTTCGAGGATCAAAATAAATGACCTAATTGAAATTGCACAGTGAGCTGTAAAGTGCTACATATATGAAGGTGCTTATTATTCCCTGAGCCCTGAGCCTGTCTGACCATATGATCTTCATCCAGGGTTGTTTGTTTCCGTTTCCAGTTGATTAATTGCTCCCCCCCACACACCCCTTTTGAGATCCAGAAAGGTCAGAGATTGGCAAAGAAATAAAAAGCTACAGCTTTCATGTAAACAACTCCTCCCACAATTAATCCTTCTTTGCTCTCTCTTTTTATGTCTTCTTCTTCATGAGGCACAAATGAAGCATCCCCTTCTAGCCCCACATCAGATTTCTGACAACTTCAGGGCCTCAGAGCTCACCAAAGACCATTATTCTCTTTTGCATAATTTTGTATGACAGATTTAATTTTTTTTATTGAGGGATACCATTGCCTACTAAGAAAATAAATTTGCAGGGATAGTTTTGGTATGTTTTGTCTTATCTTTAAATGTCCTTAATGATCAGTAAAAAGCCAGATTCTATAAGAACATCATCTTGATGGCATCCTATTTTTGTGGTCACCTTGCAGAATAATTTTCCTGACAAAGTAAAGTTCTCCCTGCCAGTACCATAAGCACTGCTGACACCTGGTACAGCGCTAGGCTCTTTCTCTTAGTTCGCAGCATTATTATAGATAATAAAAATTCTGGAAGCAGAACTTTACTGGCAATTTTGGTATTGAGAATGATGCATGAGACAGAGAAAAGTCCATTTGGGGCTATGAGGTGCTGACACTGGGAAGACTCCTTGTTCCACATAAAATAAGTCAATACAACTCAGAAGACACTTGGAAGGTAAGAGCTATACTCCTGTAAAGGTGACCTGACCTTCACCTAGTCTTAAAAAAATACTATTTTGCATTTGGACAGAACTTGAAAGTTATGCTTCTTTCTTTAGTTGAGGAAATCTGGTCATAGAGCCAGATAGGCTTGGGTCCTAGTTTTATCACTTACTAGCTGGATGTCACTAAAACCGACCACTAATTATTTATGAAGTAGGAATAAAAATACCTGTCTTATCAGCCCCTGGAGTACTGTAAGGATTCAGTGAGAGTTCCTTCACATGCATGATGTTTTCTGATTTTAAAGCATTGCACATGGGAAATGGGGAGCATGTGGCTAAAAGCATGGGTTTTGGAAGCCACAATATACGTTTCAATCCCATTTCCATTATTTTCTACCTCTGTGACCTTGTATAACTTGCTTAAACTTGCTGAACTTAAGTTTCCTCATCTTCCCAATGAGAACTGGACTACCCAGCACATTTACAAGACCATCAGAAAGATTAAGTGGTACACATGATGTGTTTAGTTTGGTGCCTGATATGTGGTATAAACTCTGTAAGTTATTTCTAGTTGTATTTGATTCCTACCAAACATTGTGAAGGAAGACGGCTGCTCTTATTCACATGGTTTTCATAGTGAAATACTTGGGAGCCAGAAGCACAGAAGGGTGAAGGGTGTTACTCCCCTATGAAGAGTCAATCGAGGGTTTGAATCTAGTTTCTGGATTTAAATCCAGTAGGAATATCCTATGCAATAACATATAAATTTAGAGCTTGTGACTCCAGATAGTATAAAACTGCACACACCCCTTTGAGGTAGAATCTTTCCTGAAGATGGCCTGGGTGAAAAGACACCTTTTAATTTCATGCTGTTGATTCATGGAAAGCCTATTAAAGCCTGTTAGTGCTCACTCAGTGGAATCCTTGGAGTCCAGCATATCCCCTACAGAATCCTTGATAATATTTTTTTCTTTCTTTATTATTATTTTTTTAGACATGGAGTTTTACTCTGCTGTTCAGTCTAGAGTCCAGTAGCATGATCACAGCTCACTGTAACCTCAAACTTGTGGGCTCAAGCCATCCTCCTGCCTCAGCCTTCTGAGTAGCTAAGACTACAGCTGCATACCACCATGCTTGGTTAATATATCTAATTTTTGCAGTGATGGGGTCTCGCTATGTTGCCCAAGTTGCTCTTGAACTCAGGGGCTCAAGCGATTTTCTTGCCTTGGCTTCCCAAAGTTCTGTGATTATAGGCACAGGCTTCTTGATAGTATTTCTGATATACCTTCAAGATGAGGAGAAGGAATGGTGAATGTTTCAACCAAAAGGAAAAATTGTGATACCCGTGGAAAGTTATTTTCAATAGCCAGGAAAATGTTGGCATCATAAAACCATTACTCAGATGCTTGCTTCATCAGAAACCAAGGTCCCAAGTGGCAGAATATCAGAACTGGAAGAATCTTAGAGACTATCTTAGTGATGACATATGAATAAGCAAAAGCTATTGATGGATGTTAAAATTATTCCTGTCACACTATGTACTATTACCAATGTGCCAAGTTAGAGTCCATCTGAACTAATACTTGGGTCTTTCAACTCCTGCTTTAGGAAGCATCACCTTTGCACTGCAGGAATCCAGATGTGAACATAGCAGAATCTTTGCCTTTGAGGCCAAATATGAAAACTTGTTGCTATACCCCCAGGTAGAAGTCTTAGATCTTTTTAAAGTAATGTGAAGATTCAGAGAAAAACAAATCATACTTGGTTTGGAGAATCAGGAGGTAAACTCACAAAAGAGGTGGTCTTTGAGTGCAAACTTGAGGTCCAGATAAGACAAAAGGGAAATGAGAAGTACATGCAATGAATGGCCTAGAGTGAACAGATAGTCATTTCAGCATGAGGTAAAGTCTGAATTATCCATCTTCCTGCAGCCTCAGTTTCTCATCAGGAAAGTGAGTGTGCAGGAAAAATTCCCTATTGGGTGAGCTGGTATGTGGCAAAATATGCTTCAATTGTCCCTCTTTATTTTCTTTCCTTCTCTCCCCAAAATCATGCCATAGGTCCCAAGAGGGAGGCGGGCACTTTGGTCTACTAGGTTGTTAATGGCTCTTCAAAACATTTGTATTATTGAGCAGTTGTAAAGGGTAAGAAATAGAAATACCCTAAGAAATTTAAAAACAAATTTTGCATAATTGTAAGATGAGTCAGAAGGAGAAAATTCCTATGAGTCATGTGTTGGCAGTGACCTCAAAGTGAGCCTTGTGGTTGCCAACATTGGTGCATCTCTCCTGGAGAAGGAGCCGCCATGGCCTTGGGTGGAACCCTTGGACCAGAACTGCCAGCATGGTGCAGAGTGGGGCTGAAGTGGAAAGGAAGAGAGGCCTTAAAGAAAAAGAGAGTATTGGAAATTGCATTGAGGTAGGTTTGCCAGATTAAGCAAATAAAAATATAGTTCATCCAGTTCAATTTGAATTTCAGATAAACAAAAAGCATTGTTTAAATGTAAGCATTTTTCAACTATTGCACAGGACGCATTTATACTAAGAAGTTGATGCTAATCTGGAATTCAAATTGAACTGGGGTCCTATATTTTTATTTGGCAACCCTAGGTGAATGGGACAGAAAGACTAAGGGGTTAAATAGTAATAGAAATATTTTAAAAAGAAAGAAACATATGGTTCTTAAAGTGGCCTCATATTTCTTATCTCATTTTGACTTCATAGTCACAAAAAATAGGCACTGGACCTCTAATTTTTAGAGATGAAATCTGAGAGAGCATAAATCACTTACCTAGGGACACACTGCTAATAGGTGGCAGCTTTGGCACTTATGCTCAGTTACTTTTAAAATTTCTTATGTTGAGATAATTTTAGACTTATAAAAAAGTTGCAGCAAGTGTTGTATAACCTTCTTCAATCGCCCCTAATGTTCACTTCTTATGCACCTATTGATCAATTTATAGAAACTAAGAAAGTAATCTTGGTATAGTACTATTTGCCTGAGTACAGACTTTATCTTTCACTCAACTTTCCACAAATGTCTTTTCTCCTTCCTAGGATCCAATTCCAGGTCCCACATTACTTTTAGTTGTCAAGTGTCCTGCCGTCCATGACAAGTCTTCCTTTGTCTTTCATGATCATGATACTTCTGAAGACTGCTGAGTCGTTAGTTTGTACCCTGTCCTTCAGTTGTGGTGTGTTTGTTGTTTTCTTGGGGCTCTATTGAAAGCATTGAGAAGGTCCCCACAGCAGACTGTGATCTCAGGAAATGAGATCAGGAGCTCAGGATAATACATTAATGCATGCATATATATTACTGGCAACATTAACTTTGATCATTTGACTTAAATGGCATCTGCTGGGTTTTTCCACACAAGTTTACTATAATTTTCCCCTTTGTGATTACTAAATATTTTGAGAGGAGACACTTTGAGACTATAAAAATATCTTGTTGTTCCTTAAACTTTCCCTCCCTAATTTTAGCACCAATAGATGAGTCTTGCTTGTTGCTTTTGTTATTGTGAAGTTCTCATGTTTGTTCTCTAGTTTTCTCATTTCCTCTACATTCTAGTTGAAATCCTAGTAGGAAAAAGTTGTTGCTTCACCTCTTATTTAATTTGAGTTATTGTATTCACAAGTCTATTACTTTTTTCACTAAAGCACAGATGAAGAAAAAGAGTGTAAGAATTTGGGCTACTGTAAAGGTATGATTGTTTCAAGTGCACAGTGGAAAGTGCACAGAAATAATTTTCTTTTATTGATATTGATTAAAAATTTACATCTATACAGGGTATTGTATAAGGTACTGTGAAGAAAAGAGAAAGGCACAAAATATTTCAAGGAGGCTGATAAATCAAAGACAAATACTTAAGGCACTCTTTATAAGACAGATAATGAAATATCTCAGTCAAATATTGAACTCACAAATGATTACACTGATGACTATGGCAATGACAAGTGAGCTGTAATGCAGCTATCGAGCCCTCATGGCAAGCTCAGCTTTGAGTCGTGTAGAGCATCCTTTACCAGATGATCATGATGCATGTGCGATCTTGGCACCTTAGCATGCAGAGTTATAAGCACCATGGCCTTTCCTTGTAATTTTTAAAAACAAGAACTCAAGTAGAAGATGTCAATTTTCACTGACTTTGGGACCCATGATTTCCTCCTGTTTGGGAGCAATTATGAGGTTCTGAAGAACATAAACTTTTCTTCTCATTAAAGAAATGAGGAATTAATTTCTATTTAGTACCCAGAAAAATTAAACTTCTATCTTGGTGATTTCTTCCTTAATCAATCTGGAATAGACCTTACATGTGTAATCTTAGTAACCCAAATATCATGAGAGGAGATGGGCTAGTATAGTCAGAACCAGAACCTATTATTTTAACTAGCAGTTAATATAACTAAACAACAGGAAAGAGAACATACTAGTCTTTCATTATATTCCCTTGGTGTGCAGTGTCATGGGTGCACCTAGAGGAAACTGTCCATTCTCCTTGTGGGTGAGTGGTCTACTATCAAGGAATCATTTGCATATGTAAACAACATGGGAATCTCTTAGGATGCACCCATGGCACCTACAAATGTAAACAATACTAACCTCCATTGCACTAATATCATTAAAAAAAATCCTCCTAACAGTCCAGCATATTCCAACTATGAAAGGCTTTCATTTACATTCTTACTCAAATGTAGGTACTCATCTGAGTTTGAGATGAAGGGAATTATCTGCATTTTAGAGATGAGGAAACTGAGGTTCAGGGCCATATGCCATTTTTGTTAACAATGATGGATTATGAGCTTGTACTCATAACTTCTGGTTATAAGATATGTGCTTTTTACTTTATGCTGTGTTACCACTCATCAGTGAAATTCTTAAAATTCTTCATAACTATAAGTAGAGTGACCTTATGTCCTCCTTTGCCCAGAAGGGTTCAGATTTATGTAATTTTTTTGTTGCAGCATAATTATAAATAGCATGACGTTCCACTCTCGAAAATGTTCTTAGTTGGAGCAGAGATTATATAGTAACCTTATCTATGAGAGGGTCAGGGAAAGTTCAAATGGACTTCAATGTTTAAATTGATACTAAGGAAATCTCTAATAAAGTACTTGTATAAATGACAAAAGATAATATTCTTTAAAATAATATTATTTAAATATATTATGAGATATTCTAATGCTGGACTGTACAATGGCCTGGGGGAAAAACTCACAAAGGGCAAAATTATGATAATTTGATCCTAATGGAATTTATGTTTGTGGTTATATCTAGGTAATATTATTTTTCTTTCAAAGAAAAAGAATTTGTGAATTTCCAAATGGTCAACAATGAGTCTGTGCACAATTTATAGCAAAGAATAGTCTTTAAAGTCTTTTATTTAAGGTTAAGAAGTTTTATCCTTTTAACATAGGAAAACAAGACCATATTGATAGGGGTATACAACATATTAGTAATTCATCTCACAACTAGAACTTTGTATTAGCAAGCATGTTCTGATCATATTTGCTCATTTAATTTTCATAGAAATCTTCAGTTGGTAAATGAATCCCCCACCAATTTTGTGGGTGAAGACAAAATGCCAATACAGAGTGAATGAAGCAGATGTGGGACCTCTGAGGTTGTTCTTGTTGATACATCTCCCCACCCTTATTCCTACCCTGTCTTGGATTTCAAAGCTGGTAGTGAGTCAGGAACTTATAACCAGAGGCTAATTCCTTTGGTTGTGCTACTTGTCTCTCATCTTCTTGAGTAGGAAAAGGCAAAGATAATAGGACCCTAATATAACATGGGAGAAATGAAGAGAAGCTTTGCTTTTATTTAAAGAAAACATTTAGGCATTGTTAATTTCGGTCTCAAGCCATTCAAAAGAACACTAATTAGGGTTTGCTGTGACTGTGCCGTCATTTCTGACAACTTTCTTTTTTTCTGCTAGCCCTCAGTTTCTCCATCTGAAAAGTGAAAACTTTTAATGACATTATCTCCACAGTTCTCTCTGGTTCTGGGTGATGTGTGAGTCCATGATTCTTAGCTTCTGTGGAAAGCAGATTCCAAAGCTGTATTCCCGAACCACCCTGTCTAACTTGGGCTCTACTTTTCTTTGCATTTGGAGCAAGCCCAAGAAAACAGGTCATTTTTGCAGACAACTTGAAGTTGGGCTCCAAGGTCCTCATTAAATAACAGGAGTCCAGACTGGCAGGCCCATGGGAATATTCAATCAAAGAGAAAAAGGCCAAGTCATTACCAGAACCCTATCATCAGAGCTGTAAACACAAGCATTCGTTCCTGGGCCTTAGTTGAAAATATGTTCTCTTTCTTCTTATACTGGTTCTGTTTGTCAAATGTGTGTGACCCTTCCAATAAGTCACCAGGGTCAGGAGGGAGAGGGAGAAAGTAAGTGAATTACAACTGTAAATAGGCTCTGAATAGTGAAGGATCAAAACAGACAGGCTGTGACTTTACTGGATGAGTCACCATTGGAGCCAGACTGAAAAAAACAAGAGTGCCTTCTTTACTTAGCTTTAGTCTTCCTGTCTGGAAAGGAAACACTCCTCTGATTGGAGATATTGGCCATTTTACAGACTTCAAAGCAATTTAGGCAACTCAACAGTCAAGAGGGAGAACAGGTAAAACAATTTTTCCAAGTGTTTATCTGGAGAAACAGCTACTCAATTCTGATTTGAAGCTGCATGGGAATACTTTCATCTTTAGCCAAAGATGGTGCTTGGTTTCTTTTTTTGTTTGCTTATTTTTATTTTTTAACATTTTTTTAGTGTGGTGGTCTTCATTTCTAGTGTAGCACATCTAGAACAAGTTCTTTTTTTCCTCAGATAACAAGTTACTTTTATCTGAGCGAGACTTGGTTTTCAGGCACTGAGCTGAGTGATACGGGGGTTAGAAAGATAGTTGACTTGAGGGCCATCTACCAAGGAAATGGGATGATACAATGAAAGGAAATACGTGTTGGGATAGAAACGAACGTGAGACCATGCCGGAGCAAAGAAAACAGAGGTCTTGATGAATGGCCGCCCAGACGAGAGAGTACTGTGAGGAAAGGTGCACTGGTCTTCAGGGGTGAGTCTAGTTTAGCCTGAAATGTGATGTGCCAGTAAGAGAGCAGGAGAGGTGTAACCAGCTTGAGAGACTGAAGCCAGATCGCGATGGGCAGAATGTCAGGATGAAGGTGTTGGGCTGTGTCCTATGTGCTGGGGGGACAGGGAGGCAGCAGTGATGATGAGAAGATAGGGATGACAACCCTGGGGAGAAAAAGACAAAGGAAGAGCAATACCGAGAAGATGGATTAGAAAGCTCTTTTTCCAGTTCAGAAAAGAGAGAAGTACAGCTCCTCCCTGCAGAGGCCCTTCTCGAGTCAGAGGGGAGAGTGCCTAGAGGAGTGTGGTTCATACATCTGAATGTCTAAGTAGTCAGGGAGGATATGATAAACATGTTCACCATCATGGAAAGGTTTAGCGTAGGTAACGTCTTTGAGCTGAGGTAACGTCTGGGATCTTGTAGACTGTGGCCAATTGAAGTTGACACAGCAAAGGAAGATAGCTTGCTTTGTAGGAATATGGGAGCAGATTGTGGTAGCTGGATGACTCGCATTGCAGACTTTCTTTGCTACTTAGAGTTTTTAGTGCTAACGGTTGGTTATTCAAACTGTATTTTCTTTCTAGCTTGTGATTTCCTTCCAGCCATGGCCCCAGCTCTTGGTCTGTAGAAAGTAGTGATTCCTGGAAGGAAGAGCTCCTAGCTCTCTGGAGGCCCCTGCCTTGCTGAGTGCTTTACCTTGGGTAAACCACCTGCTTTGTTTGGGCCTCAGTTTCGTCATCTGCAAAATGAGCATGTTAAGTTTTTCAGTGTCAAAAGTCTGGCCCAATTCCATCAGTTAAGAATGTATGTTTAGAACAAGTAATATTCATTACTAATTTCATGTCATAAAACAAATCCATCTCTTTGAACCATTCCAGCAGCCTTAAAAATAAGCAGTGTAAGTGTCATTATTTTAAAGAAAAGACACTTTACAGATGTTAGGAGAGCCACAGATGGTAAGTCATTTTCACAAAGACATACAGTGATTTAATGATCTGGTCAGGACTAGGACTAGAAAGTCCGCCACCTGACTCCCAGCTCAGTGCTGACTCTGATGGCTAGCAAAGGTCAGTGAATTACATTGAAGAAAATGCATTTGGTTTTTCACAATTGTTCTTTGAATATACTGTGTTTTCATTGTTTCTTCTGAGTGAGCCCAGGGCAGCAGAAAGCGAATCATTCTACTGGGGTCACTGTAAGAATTTTACAGGTTAAATACCCTTCTTAAAGAAACTTCTTTCTTTCCTTGGGATGTGAGTAAATTTTGAGCTCCTCTTTGTTGTCAGTATTTCCATGATTAGTTGCAGGAGGTTACGCACTTGGATGTGGTTAGCAGAGACCAGAGTGTCTATACTCTTTAGCATGGGTCCTTCTGACCATAAAAATCACAGAAGTTCTGGGAAAAATGGGACCTTGGGGATCCAGTCCAATGCCCTGCCCAGGGCTTGACCTCTTCTCCAGCAGGTTTAATGATTGTCCAGCATCACTTCTGGATTCTGGACCTGCGCTGGCAACTGTCTCTTGACGTCTGCACATACTTGTGTCACAGACAGCTTCCATCCAGCAGGACTGAGTTCCAAAACTCCTGCCACCATTTCCAAATACTTTTCTTTTCTTCTCAAATTGCATTGCCGTCTTTTTAGTCCAACGAGCTAAGCCTGGTCCTTTTACACCCATCCTCCTTCCGTACTTAGTCAGTCCTGGCTATACTCCCTCTACAATCTCTCTACAGCGATCCTCTCTTGTGTTCCCCTCCATGGTCCTCCTCCAGGGCAACCTCCTAATTGATTTCTCAGAGCTTTTGATAGGCAAATATTCATTATATATTTCTAAGGAAATACAAGATTCATTTTTTAAACTTCTTGACCATTGAACAATTTTTTCCTCCCGGAGAACATCTTCTGGGAAATGCTGGTCTAATCTTTCCAGATGAATTGTAGCCCCTTATTATTGTCACATCTGTCCACCCCTCTTTGTCACTGAACTTGTTATTTCCTCTTCTTAGAATGCCCTTCTTCCTGACTCTAGCCATCTGGGAAAATCCTACGCATGTTTCACAGCCCATTTCAAATGTCTCTTACCCTCTGAAGCTTTCTTTGATCTCACGTCCTAGTGTACCAGCATAACCCCTGAATTATTGTAGAAGTGTGTACTTGAGTTTATTCTAATATTTAAATTATATTCTAGTTGTGTTTATGTCTCTCTCCCAATGAAGTCTAAGCTCTTTAAGAAATAGGAACTGTATCTTACTCATCTCTCCATCACTAGAGTGATGTTTGTCTTCTTTTACTTCCTTCAATGAACATTAGCTTATGGTTGATGCTTCCTGAATGTCACATAATAAATGGGATATTGCTTCTTGGCCTTTTGGCTAAGATCAAGTGCATAATAAATGGACTTATAGTTCTAGCATGGTGGCCTCCAGCTTGTTCACTCTCCCCTCCACTATGTGGGAACCAGTGGGATATATATGGGAACCTGTGAGGGATTTGCTGGACATGAGAATGTTGGATTAGAAAGCCAGGTGGGACAAGTATATTATAATCACAGTATAGAGTCCACATGGGAGAGGACTTCTGGGAAAAGATAGTTATTTCTGTAGAGGAAATACTAAGGAAGATTTCAAAAGCTTTAGTATCAACATCTTATCTTCACTGAACACCCCCTGTCTACAGGCATTGTGCTGCTAGGAGCTCTGAGGACACATAAACCCTCAAGGAGCTTCTAGTTAATTAGCTTGCTAAAGACTCCTGTTTCTGATTAACAAAACCCAATTCTGCTAGCTGGACAACAAAAAGCAATTTATTTTAAGAATATGGAGGATTCAGAGTCCAAGCATAAGGAAGAAGCTAGACCTTGACCTGAGCAGGAATTTGGGGAAGGAGAATCATAGGAAAACCAGGAAGTGGTTATACTTTTGCCCTTTTTCTTTTCTGTGTATCTGTTTTAATTTTTTCACTTCCGATGGGCCAGCATTCTTAGTATTTCCTGCTGTTCGTGATTTGGAAAAATGTTTGAAGAATGTGGCCAGCACAGGGTATCACATCTGGCTGAGCTATCTCGGACACATCATTTCTCCTGATTCTCCCTTCTGTGAGATGAGAGGTTTGACTGGTTCAAACATCAACTGCGATAGTCTATTTTGACAAGTTCTGCCTTAAGTCATTTTTCAGACTTGGTAAGATTATAGATAAATATAAAACATCTTAGGAAATAGTGACTCCCTGGGGAAATTTTTTTCAACTCTAGATTCCAATGCCCTTGGCCAGCCAATAAAACTTGTTTTGTTATAGTAAGTAAGCATTAGATTCCTCTCTTCCATGTAACCCTTTTCTACCTAATAACATCCCAAACCTTTCTAATCTAACACATGCCGCCTTCTCCCCTCTTCATCTCTGTTAAGACAGTGCATCCCTTCTCTTCCCTGCCTCCCATTTGCATTGCAACCCTGCACTACTCCAAGGTTATTATGCATACTTGAAACATATTTGCCAAAGTATTTTCTAGTATCTTAAAATAGTTAAGTAACTCTTCAGTTTGGAGATAGCCCAGGCTATCTCCATGTATGCAATAATTGAGCTTCCACTTAATACCACTATAGAATATACAGATTGTTTACATCTATTACCTTATTTGATCTCCACAACAATCATTCAGGCCTCTGTGATCTTTTATTGAGGGCCAACAATGTATCAGTTGCTAGGATAGGTGTATGGATTCAGTTTTGAATATAAATGGACATGATCTCTATTCTTATGGACTTGATAGTATTGAAGGAAGAGATCATATTTTTATCCCTATTTATGAGATGAAGAGAATAGGCCAGTTAGGTAGTAGAGCTAGGACTCAAACCTGGGCTTCCCATTCCTAGTCCAGAAATTTTACTATGTCTCACAGCCATCTGCCTCACAACTATTGGAAAATCCCTGAGAACCTTCTAGGAGTTAGCTGAAAAAAACAGTTAATCCAATGAAATGCCAAAGTAGCAGATACAGAAGCCAAGAATACCAAAATTAAGAAAGCAACAAAATAAATCAGCTTCTGAAAACCCCGGAGTGTGTGTTTTTGTATTAGGGATTGGCGGGGTGAGAGGGGGAGTTCCCAAACCAAAAAAACTAACTATAGCAACAGCCACTTAAAAACAAAATCAAAACCAAAAAATTTTCCCCCTTCAAATCTACACCCCAGCAGGATGTCCTTAAGTGGTACTAAGCAGCTTCTGATGTGACCATCCAGGTCCTGCTGTGAGCAGAGCTCAGCACGTGTCTCACACAGCCCCTGTTGAGTGACTGTGCTGGACTCCAATGAGCAGGCTACAGCTTTGCCTCTTGCCTTTCTAAGGATAATCTTCTTAGGGGGTTCCCGTAGGGTGCCAAGTGGGAATAGGATTAGCAGGAAGGGGCAAGGAGGAGGCCTCTTTAAATAAGAATGTGCTCCATGTCCACAACAACCTCTGCCTACTCTTGTCCAAGGACACTGTCGTCTCTTCTTCTGTGTCTGTATGTAGCAAGTGCAGGCCTTGGTTGGTGGATGGCTAGAAAGAAAGGTATCATTCTTTCTTGGGTCATAATGAGAGATTCTCTAACATTAAATAAAATAGACGTTTATGTTGGTTTCTGTCCCCTTTCATCTTTAAGCTGGAAGAGGTAGCTGTAGAGTACCTAATTCTACAAATATTGGGAACGAAGAAGAGAGCTTTCTTAGTTATTTATTAAGGGGTTGAATAAGACATGGTTCCTGCCTTAAGAGGAGAGAGATTTATATGTAAAGTATAATTCCGTTATGATCTAATAAGGGGCATGTACAAGTTTTGTGAAATTCCCAGGATAAAATGACAATCCATCTGAGTTAGTACATCAGAGCTAGATCCTGAAGGCAGGCATTTGCTCAATTGGAAACTATAGTTGAAGTTGAGGAGAGGGTGAGAGCCCAAATAGAAAATGTCAAAAATGTTAGCAAAGCCTTAGAGGTGTGAAAGCACATGGTGTGTTTGGAGAGTGTTTGATGGCCTGATAACAAAACATTGTGAAGTGAGATGAAGTTAATAACTTCTTCAGTTTTAAGGTAGCAATAGCTATTTAACAACCAACCAACCAATTTTAGTGACTTAAGTGAGTAGACTTTTATTTTTGACTTCACAGAACAATACAGGTTGGCAGGTAGTCATGCTCCAGGCAGTCTTTCAGAATCCCAGGTTCCTTCTATCTTGTGGCTCTGTTCTCCTTGATTTCTTCAAGACTTTTCCACTTAGCTGATAGATAAGAAAGATCATACATGCATAGAAAGTGTAAAGGTGAGATCTGGAAGTTGTGTACTTTACTCCTGCTCATGTGCCTTTGGCTAGAACCTAACCACATGGCCACACTTAACTTCAAAGCATCCTGGGAATTAGGGGTGAAGGGAAGAACATATTATTGAGCAGAAAGGTGTCTAGTATAGCTTGGAATCTGGAGGGCAGGAGGATGGAGAGAATTAGGGCTTATGGATGTATGATAAGACTCGGGAGAAACCTTCTAGTTTCCCAGGGGAAAAGCATGTGATAAAAGAGTCAGGCAAGGTTCTAGAGAGAGGTACCTGGTGGCCAGACTCCTAGGAAAAAAGAAGATGAATGATTTCAAAGGGAAGGTACTTGTATCCAGACAAAAAAAAAAAATGTTTGCTTCAGCCACAAGAAAATGGACAAGAAATCATTCCAACTTAGTTCTTAAAATGGGAGCAAAAAGAAACTCAGCCAAGAAGACAATTTACAGCCTCAACATTTATAGAGCATCTTGTGGTTTGCTGTATGCTCACACACAGAGTTCTCAGCTGATCCTAACAATAATTCTGGGAGGAAGACCTGGTTGGAATTTATTATTCCCACCTCAGAAGAGCAGAAATGTATGCTCAGAGAGGTTCAATGTCTTGCCTCGGGTTGCACAGCAAGCAGGGGAGGAATCTACAACTCAAACCACATTTTGTTCTTTCCACAATTCAGCACATCCTCCGCTTCAAGGGGGAGGTGCTGACCACACTTTGGGAAATCAGGTCCAGTTCTGGACACGAGGTTAGGCTCCTGGGGAAGTTCTGCTCAGTCACCCACCTTCTGTCTGCCTGACTTTTGGCACCAGTGAGCCAACTCCTCATTCAGAGAGCACGTACACGTTAGCTGTCAAATAGCGCGTGGAGCATCTGACAACCCTAATATCACTGTTTGTATTATCAGACAATTACCAGCCGAGCTCGTATTCATAATTTGACTAACAACTCGCGACAATGATTATTTTTTTCTTTTCTGGCAAAACAAATATAGCAGCATTTTCTTTTCAGCATCAGCGCTGATGCTCCTTGGCATTCTATCAGCTGAAGGATTTAAAAAAAAAAATGTTAGTCGTACTCCCCCACATCTCGCTAACTTTACAGGCCCCCATGGCATCTGTGTGCAGTGAACTGAGCTGTTGAGACTAAATGTAATTTGCAATCAAGCTTCTGTTAACATGGAAATGTACCGGCTGGTCTGCTGCAATATGGGTTCTCATTCTGTCTAGCATATGGTTGCATTAAATCCAGTCTCCAGAATGTCTCTTGTTACCACATTGTCAATCCGTGCAGAGCAGAGAACCCTAAAAAACCACTAAAGGAACATATTTTTGGAATTGGCTCTTCTATTGGATCTTGACAAGAGCTGTCCAAAGACATACTTGGTTACTTGAAATGAACTAGCCCTGTCAGATCTGCGCACATACACACAGAGACACACAGTAAACTTGAAAACTGGTTTGATGCTCTGTATTCACAAAGCCATAGGGATTACACTGGAAGACAAAGAAAAAACAAGGTAAAGGACTCAGCTTCATTGGCTGCATTGGAGAGAATGTTTTCCTTGTTTTTTTCTTGGTATCTCAATATTCAAAGAATCCCAGAATATTAGAGTTGGGATGTCAGCAGTCTTTGTAGCTAAAGCCCAGGCTTTTGAGTCGGATGGACCTGGGTTTGAATCCTGAGCCAATCTTTCCCTAGCTTGGTGATTTTGGGCACGTTCTGAAACTGTGTGTGCCTCAGTTATTCCATCTGTGAAGTGGAAGTTAATAGGCACTTGCATAACTCAGGCATTGTAGGGGATTCTTAAGCACAGCAGCTGCCTGAGTAAAACTTTGCCATTAGTATTACTTCTCCCTCCCCATGCCTATCCCAAAGTCTGATGCTTAAATACCTGCCACAATATCACCACTATCATTCTCCTCTTCTTTGCACCCCCTCTGGTGTCCAGAATGTCAGTCTCTTCTAAGGCAGCTCATTCTCTTCTGTGCAAATCTGTTAAACACTTTTTTTTCTTACATTAAATACAAATTTCACCTCCACCTTCAGCTTTTTTTTTTCTGGGACACAGAAAAAGTCTAATTCAGTGACAGTCCTTCGGGCATTTAAAAAGGGTAATCATACGTTCTGCAAGTACTCTTTGTTTTCATTCAGCATCTCCCAGCCCTCCAACTCTTTGGGGCCTTCCTCTTGAACTTGCTCAGGTGTGTCCTCTCTGCTCCTGACATCAGCAGTACCAGCCCAGCGCAGTCTCACCAGCCTGTTCCACTCTAGTGATGAGTGAGGAAGTGCCTGGTTACTTTAACACAGCTTGAAAGTGCACCTGTTGGTTCACAAGTACAAGCTTTATAAAGTAGGTTTTCAATTGAAAAATTCACAAATAGCAGTTTTTAATAAATCAATTCACACTTTAAATTCATTGTGTGGGGTTGGGATCTTCCAGTCTCTGCACCATGTAGTGAAAACAAATCATGTTTTTCAAGGTAGTAACTGCCCTCATTATGCATCTAGTTTGTAAATCTAAAGTTTTGTAGATTTTATTGAATATGCTCTAAGCAGGAAACACTTGCCCAGAAGTTGTATGAGATACGAAGTGATGGGACATGATATACTCCAACATTTGAAAAGTACTTTGGGAAGTCAGGGGGATTAAAGGGAGAAAAAATCACTGTGGTCATTCATTTGTTTAAAAACTATTTGTGAGTCAGACACACTGTTAGGCACCAGGGATGTGTCTAACAAGCCATTCCTGACGCCAGGAATCTGGCTGGAATGTTAAAGCCAGTTAAGATACAAGGTGATGTGATGTACATTTGGGGCTCCTGAGTAGCTCAAAATCCAGACATGGGGATGAATATGTAAGTAAATAATCACATTATTGTAGAATAAATGTTATATTCAAGAATTGAACAAAATGCTCTGAGCAATTTGAGGAATTTGTTCAATAGATATTTATTGAGCACCCAGTGTATGCTGGATCTACAATGAAGAACAAAGCAGATAACGCCTTGAAATTTGTCCGAGTTATGCTGGGGTGTGTGTGTGTGTGTAAGTCAATCAAGCAGACACACTATATATATGTTTATTATTATTTAAAAGCTGAGGTAAGTGTTAGGCAGGGAGAAAACAGGATTCTACTAGAAAATTAGATGGGGCCCTGGTTTAGAAATGAGTGGGATATCAAGGAATGTTTCTCCAAATTATATTTAAGTGGAGATTTGAGAGATGAGTGACAATGAGGATGAGAAAGATGGAAAGTGTGTGTGCAAAAACCTGAACAGCACCAGGGGCGGAGCATCTGAGAAACCGGGGAAAGCAGTGGCAAGCCAGGCAGGGGTTCAGGACAGCTTTGGAAGAATAGGCATCCCCACCAAAGAAAGTGTATTGTGTGTGGAGCAAAGGCGGGCCCTTTGGGGCAGGAGAGATGGCACCCCCAGAGGGGTGAAGGCCCCAGGGGACCCATCCAGCTCTGAGAGAAGCTGCTCCCTGTGCCTGTGGCTGAGAAATTCCGAGAGTGGCCGGAAGGGAGAGAGAGGATGGGCCTGACCATAAACGACTTTGTAAACTAAGTCAAGTGATTGATTATACCTGGGGACCCCACGGAAGAACTGAAAATACACTAACTAGTCTGAATTTTGAAACCTATCTCCCAAATTCGCTGGCAAGGTTTAAGGGCAGGGTAGAGGCATGCCTTCTCTCCACCCCGTTTCCTACCCCCCATCTTCAAGCATGGTGGGGTAAAGTAAGTCCTACCTCCTCCTGGCCTCTTTGTCACCAGCTCTGATTTGCCCTCTGTGGAGGCTTTCACCTGGCCATTGTCTGTACTTTGCTGTGGTGACAGGGCGCTACAGTCCCTGGATGTGAGTGAGGACCACAGAGCTCAGACTTCAGCCCTGCTTGGTACTTGCAACCTGTCCCTGCATTCTGCCAGGAAGGTCTCACTCAAAGGTGTGAAGGATGAATCACCCCATGATGCAGATTATTTTCGGCCGCCAGTTGGCCATCCCTTATTGAGATCACAGAAACCAGAGGCTCATTAGACTGTTTAGTCCAGTGCTGAGGCTCAGTGGAGAAACTCATTAGCTCTATTTAATTAGAGAAACTGAACACTTCCAAACCTTCTCTGATGTCAGCCTGTTTCCCACCACCTCATTAATATATTTTAAAAAAATCTTTCACCTTTAATGTGACAGTAGTTTTCTTAATTCATTCATCATCTTAGATTTAAGCTATTTAGCTAGAAAACAAATAGAATAATTATACAAGCAGCTGTCACAATT
Source organism: Arctocebus calabarensis (assembly GCA_963573935.1). Classification (NCBI taxonomy): domain Eukaryota; kingdom Metazoa; phylum Chordata; class Mammalia; order Primates; family Lorisidae; genus Arctocebus; species Arctocebus calabarensis. The sequence goes on from CAUYON010118793.1 coordinate 31,448, forward strand.
CTTTGAACCAATATCTTTTGGTATTGCCAAAAATGAGATTTTTTTAAACTCAATTTTCTGTGTATAAGCTAGATGAAGGCAGTTGTTCAGACTTAGTCCTGATTGCAGTTATCAAGACCTTCTTTTTTAAAATAGCATTTTACAGTTTTTACAAAGCTTTTACATCCATCAGATTTTTCTCATGAAACACTGTAACCAAGTAGGAGCAGGTGGTGTTATCTACATTGCACAGATGAGGATTTGGGGGCTGAGAGCAGTCAAAGGATTTCTCAGGATGACAGTTATATGCTCCAGGATTGACACTGAGGACACAGATTTCAAGCCCAAGTGGCTTGAGACACTGTCTGTCAATAGCAAATAGGGATGTTGGGAGGAGAAGCTGGTTCTCCAAAAAAGATTATAAATTCAGTTTAGGATTTGCTGAGTTGTAGATGACAGAACCAGGAGTAGGATGAATACGTGTGTGGCTTTGTCTCAGCAGTTCTAATACTGCATTAGCCCTGCTTGCTCAACCTGGGCATGCCCACACAGTCTTCCTGAGTCAAAATCTTTTCACATTAGCCTGAGAGCTCCCTTACGAAGGAGTCTCTCAATCTATTCTACACACACTCTTGTAACCTCGTGCTGTTCTACTCAGACTGACCCAGTCTAGATTTAGGAGCAGGTGACACTGATTTGATGACTTGCTTTCATATCCTTTCCCTTTATTGATTCCCACAGTACTTCTGTGAAATTTGAATTCTTGTCACATCAAGTAGGAAATGGAACTCTGTTAAGGTGTAGATTTATCCAGTGGCCAACAGTGAATGGTGGAATCCGGGGGGCCTGAATCTTGAGCCTCTGTCTCCAACACCGTGACTTTTTCACTGTTTTGGGGGCAGCTCCCTCCAGTCTTTTATGCTCCGCCTACCTTCCCTCTGTGTGTGGCTATCCTATCTCCTTTAGGAACCTACAGGAATTCTTCCCACAGTCTTCTGACCAGATGTGCTTTCTAGAAAAAGTTGTATGTCAGTTGTACATATTTTAGTACAAAATTAAAACTGTGGGTTCTCATTTGCAAGGGTATAAATATGAGGACTGACAATTAAGTTTACAAACTCATCCTGGAAAAAGTGCTACAGACCTCATTTGTGAATATCACTAGTCACCTTCAAAGTATTCCCCTTGCAAAGCTATGCTCTGATGTCAGGACTTACTCTACCCTTCAAAGCAATTTTGGAACTCTTTTTTTGGAATGGCCATCAGAGCTGATGTCATATTACCTTTGACGTCCTGAATGTCATCAAAATATATTCCTTTTAATATTTCCTTTATCTTCAGGTAAAGAAAAAAGTCACTGGGGGGTCTTATCAGGTGAGTAGGGAAGGTGTTCCAATATAGTTATTTGTTTACTGGCTAGAAACTACCTCACAGACAGTGCTGTGTCAGCCGGTGCATTGTCATGATGTCAAGAGCCTTGAGTTGTTGATGAAAAGTTCAGATATTTTCCTCTAACTTTTTCACGTAGCTTTTTCTGTACTTCTAAATAGTAAACTCAGTTAACTATTTTTCCAGTTGGTATAATTCATTTGGTATAATGAACAATCCCTCTGATATCAAAAAAATGTTAGCGACATCATTTTGACTCTCAATTTGGACTGATGCAACTTTTTTGGTCATGGAGAATTAGCTGACCTTTATAACACGCTTCGACACTTAGTTTCAGGGTCATATTGGTACACTCATGTTTCATCACCAGTGATAACATGGCCCAAAACATTGTCTTGCCTCTCCAAAAGCTCTCCACTAAGTCTGGCTTTCCTTTGCTTTTGTTCATCAGTAAGCTCCTTTGGGACCATTTTGCACACACATTTCTCATGACAAAATTTTCAGTTAAGATTGTCCTAAGTGTTCTCTACCAATGTTTACTTGGCTGCTGTGCTTCTCACAGTCAGATGATGATTTTGACACATAATTCAACAAATTTTTGCAATATTTTTATCATTTCTCCTTGTTTCCCTGAACTTTCTTCATCAGTGATGCTTTCTCACCCCTCAAACAAATATTTAATCCATTTGCACACTGCCATTTTCTTCATGGCATTATGCCCATAAACTTAGACTAACATGTCTCCAATTTCACTTCCATTCTTGCCAAGTTTAATAAGAAATTTATGAATGTTTGTTCATTAATCTAATTCAAGCTTTGACATTCTCACAATGGCACACAAAAACACGCACCAGCAATAATGAACGCCACTCAGCAAAACATCACCACATTGACACGAGCACAGCTGTAAGACACCGATGTACCAAGGTTATGAAATCTTATTGAGTTGTTTGTATTGTGCTGCTAATATAACATAAGCACACAATGGCAAGTTCACAAACTTAATTGTCAGAGCTCAAAATTCTCATTATCATCTTCTCTCTGCTCCTTATGACAAATACTTCTTGAGCCTTTATTATGCCCCTGGCACTGGGAGCACAATGATAAACAAGAATCACCTATGCCCACCTGGTTTTTACATACTTGTGGCCCGAAAGCTTTGTTTCCTATACATAGACTTTAGGGAGCCACATACCTTCTAGGTCAGTAACTATTTGCTCCTGAAATTTTAAGATATTTGAAACATTTAATTGTGAGTTTAGGAATATTTAGCCAAATACTCTTCCAGGTGATGTATATGCAATGAAGAGGATAAGATATATGAAATAGTGATGTGACTTCACACTTTAGAACAGAGAGACATGTGGTTCTGCTGTCCAAGTGAGCATTAATAACACTAATATAACTGGGGTGTTGTTGTGGGTGTTTTTCAATAGCCCTGGGAACAGATAATATTTTTGATAAGGTCAACAAGGTTTATCATTTAAATCAAGGGAATTATTTGCATGTTATCACAAAACTAAACACCGAAGCCAGGAAATAGTATGAATTTTATCTTGATTCTTGCTAAAATTTTGGAACAGATAGTTACACAACTGGTTTGTGTGCATTTTGCACAACAGGCACTGCTCACCTGAAGCTAATGCTAGTTTACCATAAAGAACTCATTCTAGACACACCTGTTTCTCTTTCTTATCATGCTACTCAACTGGAAAGTCAGCAAGATGGGGGAGTTTTGGCAATGGATTCAATTCTACCTTTCGTGAGTTGACTGTACACGTAAGGGTGAAATTATAACTGAGTCATGTCTCATTCACTGGTTTTATGAATGGGTGAGCAAAAATGGCCCGTGAGGGTTTCTGACAGCTCCACATCATCCAGAAGGCACTCCCTGGTGAAGACTAGATGTCTTTTGTCATTCAATATTTTTTTGTTGATGACTTGAAATATTATCTAGAATAGAGGAATGCCCATATTTGAGGATGACCCCAAAGTAAAAAGCAAATACCATAGACTGGTACAAAAAGATAGTATGTTATAGAAAGTAGAGGGGACTCTGGCCTTAGGGGAAAAACAGGCTGACCTTGTCTATTGTTTGTGATACTTAGCAGCAAGGTAACATTGAAAAGGGGCTCAAAATGAGTATTTTTTTAAGAAGTGCCACAAGACCTAGTATCATGCTTGGCACGTATTTTCAATAAATTAATAATGACAGCAATAAGATTAGTATCTGAAATTATCTAGAGCTTCTGTAAAACAGAACTGGAATTAACATAATGAAGCAAATTGTAACTTCAATGTATAGTGATGGTATTGCAGGTATCAGGGCCAAATATGCAATACTCAGGCTTCTAAGAAGTGCATAATGAATCTCAGACACTTAAAAATGTGGGTTAATTATGGCATAATTAGTTGTACATGTTAGAAAATAAAAGAAAACACAAAGGAGGATTTTATACTGATATTAAACAGTGTCCCAAAAGTTCTATGGAGTCACCATACATAGGAAAAATGGGAAATTATAGCCAAATGTACCTTTATTTACAAAATATTCATTATGACATTTTTACAAAATTTTTATGAAATGTTCTCCCAGTGTTAGCCACCTTTGTGTAAAATTTTGTAATGAATATTTTATAAAAGAAGGTACATTTACCTATGATTTTCCCTGTGGGTAATGAGTTTCAGGGCAACTTTTTTTGGACACTCTGTATGGTGAGTATATCTCTTTGATGTCTTCATATATCTAAAGGGTAGCCATACTGAAGAGGATATGGACATATTTGTTCTTCGTTATTTTAAAGAGAAAAACTAGGTTAAAATTGGTAATAGTTAAAAGGAAAGAAAATTCGGAAGATATGACACTTTCTGCCGCACAGGGATCTGTATGGCATGTGGGGCAGGAGAGCCTTCATCACATCAGCTGATCTTTCTCCTACTGAATGAAATGCTTGCTGCCCTGGTTGCCGTTGCCTGAGGGATCTAGCAAGACTTTGTTTATGCATCAAACCACTGAACACCAGTTTTGTGTTGGCCATTCAGCTAAGTGCTCGTGGCCAAAGTTTAAAAATATGACCCCCACCTTTAAGTAGATTACAGTCAAGAAGAGAAGGTTCCCCTGAATCTCTTTCAGAAAACTGAGGAAGACTTGGAGGATTAGTAGCAGGCAGAAGGACATCTTATGCAGAGAGAACAGTGAGTGTCTTGATGAGAAGCATGAGACTTCATACTGCATTCTCAAAAAGACAATTGATGATAGGAGCGCACACGCCAGGAAGGCAAGCACTGGATCCTGGAGGGCCAGAGGCTCAGGCTTCTTCCTTCTGCACCATTGTATCTGTGCCAGAGCAATGGTCCTGCCATATTATAATTGCTTGTGGGCAGATCTCGTCAATACACTGTTCTCTTAGAGAACAGAGAATGTGCTTAACACATCCTTGGATTTTCTTAGACTATCTCGTGCTTGCCACAGCTTCTAGACTAAACAAGTCCTAGAAAATGAAAAAAATGAATAGATGAAACCACTGCAGATCTCACTTAAAGGAGGTATATCCTGGTATAATCTGTGAAGAGGTTTTGGGTTCTTAGAAGTTTCTGAAGCTGTGCTGAGTGTAACACCAAGAACTATTTCTAGGGTTCTGTGCCATTTTCAGCAGACTTCTGAAAATGGTCATGTCAACAGTAATTGCTGACATTATTTACTACACTGGACACAGGTTCTGTGCCAAACACTTTACATGTGTTATCATTTAACCTGCACAGCATCCCTCTCAAGTATGTTACATTTTCCCCATTTCATAGACGAAGAATCTAAGATTTGAAGATTCTTCAATAACTCACTCAGCAATCACAATCAGGATGTGGCAGGGCCAGAATTTGAATCTGGGTCTGTCTAACTCCAGAGCATGTATCTTAGTCACTGTTCTTTCCATGGAACAAGGAGGAGGGCGGAGTAATCCAGTGAGTCTCACCTCCATGGTAGAACTCTGAGGCCCCCTTAGAACTAGAACAGATTTGTTTGGTTACAAGAAGTTGAGCTCTCTGAAATCCTTGGGATCATATTCTATTATAGCTTCTACTTTAACAGTGGAGGGAAAAAATGTCTATAGGAATAGGACCAGTCCGTAGGAGCTGGGAGGCGTGGATGCTGGTGGATACAGCAGCTTTCCACACACAGCATTGCCATACCAAGCAGTTGCAACACTTGGTTAGAAAACAGGACATTACAAAATAGCAATAGGGAGAGGCGGAAAAGAAGTGGGAACTTGAGGCTTGTTTTGCATCAATTTTTTTTTGTGTGTTTTCATTTGGACTGGGATGTCTTCCATTTGGAAACCCTGTTGCTTCTGAGTTCCAGAAACCAGCATCGGTAAAGAGGTTAGGGGTTCCCTGCTTAGGCACACCTCTAATTTCTAGCCTGGAAGAGAGGGAGAGATGACTTGCAGCCCTGACAAGCATAATGCTCTTCAGTGGGAAAGGAGTTTGGAACCCAGGGAAGATGCCAGCTTCAAAAGTAACATGAAATATTTGGCTGACATTTGCTTACCGCTTGCTTGGCTCTGGCAGATGGGGGTGGGCAGGAGGTTAAGGAACCTCAACAGATGCCACTAATCAGTGGGTGTTGGTGGCCATTCTCTCCAGTGCTGAAAAGATGGTCACCTTGTGCTTGTGAAGGCCAAATTCAAATCCCATTTCCTCTGGGAACACAGAATGGTATAATCCTTTCTCAGTCTTTGAGGAGGAACATTTTCAGAAAGGGGCAGCATATAGGGAATACAATGGCTGCCCACGGTTCTGATTTTGGAATATGAATTCTACTGGCCAATCAAAAGTTCTAGTGTCTGTAGAGATCTGTTTACAAGGACGAAAAGAGATGAAAGGCAATTTGCTATAAATTCTATAAAACCCTTCTCCTCCTGCCTGATTGGTAAGGGAGAACACACGCTGCCATCTGCTGGCAGTCACTGGTCACTGCCGTTATAATGCAGAACTTGACAAACTTAAAAGGGGTCAGGCATTCCGCCAGGCTGTAGTAAAACACAGCTCTTGGCCTTGAGGGACTCCCAATCTAATGGAAGAAAAACTCACATGTGAACTAATAATTATAAGTTGATAAGCACCAACATTGTCAAAGCAGAGAGGATCACTCTCTAGGGGCTTTGAGCAGACCACCTTTGAGCTGGATCCTGAAGTATGCCCGTAGTTAGCCCTGGGGAAAGAAGGAGTCATCCCTGTGATGTCTGTCACTCAGTGTATTAATTCACATTTAGCATATATAGCACTTCACAGATCATCTATGACAGAGTGATGAGAAAAGATCTTTGGGGCTAACAAAGGGGAAGAAAACTATTGCTTTCGTTCCAAGAAAGGGTCTGATGAGTGGCTGAATTATCAAGATCTACAGAACTTTCTGTTCCATGAAGATGTGTAGCCTCTGGATGGCATTTGCTACAAAAGAGGAGATTTCAGGCCAAGAACTGATGAAGAGTGACTGGTTCCCTGCTGGGCAAAGGCTATCTTATTCTGGACAATGTGGTTGTGTTCTGGCATCTTCCAATCCGCACTTTCGGATGCAAAACACAAATTCCACCCACCCAACAGCATTTCCTCTTATTCTTTCTCATCCTCCTTGTCTTTACTCACGCCTTGCCCACTCTCTCTGCACGGGGGGTCAGTTTGCTTGCACTTTCCCACACTAACTTCTCTGTTTCAAGGCTGTGTCCGGAACTGCCTCCTTCTTGCCATCTGTCCTCTGACATCCTTCACATCTTTCCAACCAGAGCCCCCACCTTTTCTCAGAGGCCTTCACAGAAAGATGTTAGCTCTCAGCGACTTTCCCACTACATGATTATGTACACAGTGTTTTCCACGTGGTTAAGTAACTACTTTAGCATCGACTCCTGCCTGCATTACTTAGGTTAATTGTTATTTTCCTGAGAGCGCACTGACCACTGTCCTTTTATGTATCCAGTGCCAAATTCAATAAACATTAACCGAGTGAATGTCACACTTTAGAGTTAATGGGTTGGGGTTGTTCTACGTTTTATTAGAGACAATGGAAATGTAACTCAGCCTACTGCCTTTGATGGAGAGCAGCAGGCAGAGTGTCTTTGAGCCCTTGTAGACTGGGCACGGATAGCTACTCATTCATTTGTCGCTGTTTGTTTCTGTGCTTATCTCCCTTCATAAAACTGGGAACTCCACGAAGGAAGGAAACTACAGTGCTTGGTTGGGACTTGGCTAATGGTTCATGATCAATAAGTACCTTTTCAATGATTTTACATACAGTTATAAAGACTCATCTGGATACTGAAGACATCTGGAACCTCAGCAATATTTCCTCCAAATCAGGTGATCACATTTTTTTCTGGAATTCTTCTGAATAAAAATCAGCAAGGTGTGCTGTCTTGTGCTGCTCAACTTGCTCCCCAGCTCCTAGTCGGCAGGGGTGGATGAGTGGATGCTCCTGGGGAGAGCTGGGGCTGGATCATGTCACCACCTTTTTACTGCAGCCCTGGCTCTCCTAGTCCCTGCATGTGTGCTCTGGACAAGTCACGCATCATGGAATCACAATTTTCCCATCAGTGAAATGAGAGAATTGGTTCTCCAGGATCTTCTGTCTCTGACAATGCCTTGGGTTTCTCTGCTTTTGTCAAAGGGACCCCAAAAAGCTCGAATCTTTTGATGGTTGGTCAATGAATAAAAGTCCACTGCTGATTCTCACTTTCTTCTAAGGATGTCTGTGAAAATACATGTACAAAGAATTCAGATGGCAAGCATACCTCCAAGATGAGTCCCTTAACAATGCTTACCCTTGGGGTTTCAGTAAGCTTAGGCATTCAGAAAAGCAAGTGGGTTTTGCATACATAGTTTACTGTATTATTAGAAACTCACCAATATAGAAAAAGCTGATGTGAGTTGGGAGATGGAGCTGATATCCCAGCAACAGTCTTCTTACTTCATAATCTAAGATTATGTGCTAAGCATATTGGAGGCATATTTTGGACGTACAAATTTGACCCTAAATATAGCTAAAAGTGTGGTATTGCAAAGGGCTTTCGAATAGAGTATTACTTTGTGCTTGGTTACTAAGGGTGTTAAACTCCTTTGGTTCTGAGAAAGAGAAACCCACTCAAGTTAAATCAAGTAATGGAAGGTTTATTTTAAGGATATACAAACGTGGAGACAAGCCTGTCTGGTTTTACTGGAAGGCGGAGCCATCAGCCTCACAGTACCTGATGTGGGAATGATGTGGTCTGGCTCCAACAGACGTGCTTGGGTTGGTCTTCTCTAAGTACTGGGGGAGCCAGAGCCGACAGCTCTTGTCCCTATGTGTCACCTTCACATGATTCAGCCACTCTGTCTGCTTCTGCATCCCTTGAGATCTATTCTTTTCATTCCACTGAGCCTGGTATACCATTGACTGTATATTACAATATTTGGAGAGACATGAACTGATTGCTGTGGTTAATCACCACAGCCCCTGGCTGGGTAGAGGTTCTATTCGAGTCACTCTGTAGTTGCTGATTATCCCTTATTTTTGGTAACTTAAATGGGCCACAGGCTCTCCCTAGTCCAATCAGCCTTGGGCAGAAGCAGGTACTAGCTTATAAACATTCTTATCTCTAAGCTAGAGGGAAGTACGACGTTTCCACCATGGCTACACATGGAAAATGTCCTTTACACAGTGTTTGGTGGTGGGACGGTCATATCTGCCTGATTAGGAACGTTCCATTTCATAGAGAGGAAATCTGGAAGAGAGTAGGATTGTCACTTTCCCTTATTTGCACTGCTACCTTATGAAAGTGGTATCAGGTGCATTTCAGTGCATGCTAGAAAAAAGGCGTAGAAGAAGGAAACATGAAATATACAGGGGGAAAAAAACTTTTAGTTTAAAGAAAATATTTTTTTTTCTGACCATCAGAGTACAATGTAGATAGGGTGAGAAGTCATGTCAGATAGTGAGTTTGCCACTGCCAGATTTCTGCAAATATAATTATTACCACATATTAAGCATTATTACAACTTACCAGGCACTGACTGGGATCCCTTTAAATTAATACTTTATTTCTCATATCCGGTGATCAGTCAGAACCTGTCTTAATTCAGGTACTCTAGAAGTAGAACCTGAGAAGGGATTAAGGTGCACATGGTTTATTGAAACATCGCCAAGAGATGTGGCTCAAAGGAGTAGGGTGCTGGCCCCATATGCTGGAAGTGGCGGGTTCAAACCCAGCCATAGCCAAAAAAAGAAAAAAGAAAGAAAGAAAGAAAGAAAGAAAGATCACCAGGAGAATGAGGGAGGTAGCCTAGGGAAAGGTATAGAAGATCGCTAGTGCAATATCAAGCAAGGTACATTCTTTTTCTGGTGAGATGTCTGGAGTATAATTTACACTGGGGAGTTGTCTCAACCTGAGGCAAAGGATCTGGGCCTTTTGAGGTCAGTCACTGGATGTGTGGGGTGAGGGTGGTATAACTCCCCAGAGTCCCCGCTTGAGCCAGCTCCCATCAACACAAAGCAATTCTTCCAAGATCGAGTGTGTAAACTGCTAGCTACAGCACCTGTAGTGGCAGGGCGATGGGTGTCCCACTTGGCAAGTAAGATCTGGGTGGAACACCAGCAGCATCTGTTACAGTCTCCCTCAGCCTGCTGTAGGGAGCTTTCTGCCGGTAAAAGAAACTCTTGCTAGTGTAAGCAAAAAGAGGAACTGAATAGAAGAAATAACTGGCAGACTGATCTGAGGAGAGGCAGGAGGACCCAGCTGGGACCATGAGCTGAAGCCAAGGCAGCCTTAGAGGGCTAAGAGGAATCAGCACAGGGAGGGTCTTTAAGCCATAATTGCCTGGCTATGACAGCATCATGACTGGAGGCCACAGATATCGCCATAACCACATTAAACTAATCCTTATTGTCTTTTCAAAGCCAATGCTTTGGGTGAAAAGAAGCACCTGCTTCACCAAATTTAGATCACATGTTCATCACCTGCATGCTTAGAAATAAAGAGAGAATGAGCCATAAGAGAGATAGAGCCTTTTTATCTAGGATGGAAGCAAAGCATCTCACCAATAGCTCACATCATGGCATTCTTCAGAAATAAGAAATAGGGTTTGATGTTGAACAGCAAGACCTGACAGATGGCCAAAGGAGCTCCTAAAAAGCTTGCAAAGTGCATATGAATACCCTCATTTCATGACTATGGAAACCAAGGCTCACAGCAGAAACTTCATTCCTTGATTCAGAGAGGCTAAGTACTTCCATCCTTTTATTCCTCGAATCTTTGTTGTGTGCCCACTATGTACTAAGCTCTATCCTAGACGTTAGAGACTCAGCAAGAAATCCATCCCCTCATGCACTGTGCATTTTGTGTAGGAATTTTGGGGGAATAAAGGTAAAAAATAACAGGTAAATAAAACATGTAGGACATGACTCTATTATAAAGATGCCACAATTTTATGTGGCAGTCAAAGGAGGTCTTGTTGAGAAGGCGACTATTAAACAAAGACTGGAGGGGAATAAGGGAATGGGCCATGTGACTCCCTGGGAAGAATGTTCCAGGCAGAGGGAACAGCAAGTGCAAAGTGCCTTGGGGCATGAGTACACCTGGCACACTCAAGGACACGCATGGAGGCCAGTGTCTTTGGGACAGAGTGAGCAAGGGGGCACAGCAAATGGAGGTTAGACAGGAGTGGCTGGGGCTGGAAGATGGGGGCCCCAGAGTTCTTAATGCATTTTGAGCAGGGAATTGACATAACCAGACTTATACCTTAGGGTGGAAGGATGGGCAGAAGCAGAAAAACTGGTTAGGAGATTATTGTAATAATTTAGGTGAGTGACAGGTGAGGTTGTCATTAGGGTGGTAGTTGTGGAGATGCTGAAAAATAATAATTTATTATTTTTATTTATTTATTATTTATTAATAATAAATATAATGTGGAATAGTGGCCTTCAACCATGTCTGTGTCCTAATTCCCAAAACCTCTAAGACAAATAAGACTTTGCAGATGTGGTTAAAGATTTTGAGAGAGTCCCAGTGTAATCCTAAAGGTCCTTCGAAGAAGGAAGCAGCAGAATTAGAGAGGAGGTGATTATTCATTGCAGCCAATATGGACTCAACCTAAGTGTCTAGGACAGACAATAAAACCTGGAAGACATTGTGCTAAATGAAATAAGCCAGACATAGAAAGAAAAATCCTACCTGATCTAATTTATACATAAAGTCCGAAATGTGGAACTCATAGAAGCAGAGAGTAGAATTCGGTTACACAGGTTTGGCTGTGTATGTGAGAGAAATGTGGAGATGTTTATCAAAGGGAACAAAATTGTAGCTGTCCATGACGAATATGTTCTGGAAATTTAATATACAGCTTGGTGACTATAATTGACAATGCTGTCTTCTATACTCAAAGTTTGCTAAGAGAGTAGGTCTAAAATGGTCTCACCACCAAAGAAAGTAACTGTATGAGCTGATGGATGTGTGAGCTTGATAACAGTAATCAATTTCACAGTGGATAGCTCTATGAAGACATTAACACTATACATCTTAAATACAGTAGAACCTCTGTAGGTTGACCACCCAAGGGATTGTAACAAACTGGTGAACAACTGAGGTGGTCAACGTAAGGAACGAGGCCTGCTGTACTGATAGGTACATGTGTGTATTTCTGGTCTCCGTAAATTAGGCCAACTGAAGGAGGAGGTCACTGTAGGAAGGGGGTCAGCTATGGAGGTTCTACTGTATGCATAATGTTTATTTGTCAATTGTAAAGTTGCTTATTTGTCAAAAAGAAAAAAGAGAAGGGGATGTGAGCTGGAAGAAGCAGAGAAAGAATGAGAAAAGATGCTATACTGCTGGCTTTGATGATGGAAAAGGGGCCACAGCCCAAGGAGTGTGGTCAGTGTGTGGGAGCTGGAAAAATCAATGAAAAGTTTTCTCTCCTGGATCCTCCAGAAGAAATGCAGCCTTGCAGACCCCTGACCGCCAGAACGGTAAGATGAAAAATGCATGTTGCTCTGCCCTATTATTTCTGGGGTGATTTGTTATAGCCGCAAGCAGAAAGGAATACCTGCTACCTCATGGAGCTAGAGCCACAAGCTTTCCTGAAGAGTTAGACACAGAGGTGAGAGGAAGAGCCAGGGATAACATTACAAGTTTGTGAAGGAGCAATCAGAAAGAGGGAGCACCTTTTACTGCAGTGGGGAAGACCTTCTGGGGATGACATCAGACACGTCAATCTGGACATGCCCTTTCCACTCTCACTGTGCCAAGAGGCTGAGCCAAGACCACGTGGGAGCGGCACCCACTTGGCTGGTCTGGCGGGTCTCCAGTGAGTGTTTCCAATGCCTGTGCCCTGCCCCTAATTCAGCAGAGTTTGCAGCCTGTCTCCTTCAGTCCTTCCTTTCTGCTCTCTGATGGCAGCATGTAGCACAGAACGGGATAAGATTAGACACTTATATTTTATTTTAAGGCACAGTTGAGAAAACATTTAGAAAATAAAAGTTGTTTTGATGTGAACTGTATTATCTGGAGGCCTGTTGATGCTCTGTCTACGGGGTTCTCAGACTGAAGGATAGATTCCTTGTACTGACAATATCTGAGATAGTCATTTACGACCCTAGCACTTCTTTGGTTGTCCTCAGTGAGTGACAAGAGCCACTGTTTTAGTGAAAAAAGCTAGGCCAGGGAGTTATGGTACCTGATTCCGACTCTGGCTCTGCTACTCACCACATTCTCTCTCTTTCTCTATTTTTAGATAGGTTCTTGTGCTGTCACCCAGAGGCTAGAACGTAGTGAGTGGTGTGATCATAGCTCACTGCAATCTGAAACTCCTGGGCCAGTCCTTCTTCCCACCAAAGTCTCCAGAGAAGGTGGTGTGCATCAACTTTCCTGGTCAATTTAAAAAATTACTAAAAATAGAGGTACGGGTCTTGCTATATTGGCCAGGCTGGTCTCAAACTCCTGGCATCAAACAATCCTCCTTCCTGCGCCTCCCAAATTGCTGGGATTATAGGCATGCACCACGGCACCTTTCTTTTTGAGCCTTAGCTTCCCCATCTGTAAAGGGAGGGTGCTAGAGCCAATGTTTTTCAAGACATTCTGGGCTGGGTTCTCTCTGGTATCAGATGTGTGTCTTAGAAGCTTGATTGAGTATTCAGCAATCCAGGTGTAAGCACTGTTCTGTCCTGGGTCCCAAGAGTGGGCACTGACCAACTTGTCCTGTCTTTTCTTCCCTTCTATACTACTCGGCTTTGTTCTCACCCTAGATCTGTCATTATTCAGGCTTCAGCAAGGACTTTGCTTCTTTTCCAACTGGTCCATGACTCACATGTCCGTGGGACTGAACTGTGAGGACAGACTCTGTTTAATAGAGCCCAAGACAGATGGTCACGCTTCCTTTCCAGAATGGCCATCAAATGCCAGGAACTCAGAGAGGGGCACCCTCCTTCTGACTTGGAGCTCTGCAAGGCAGACACACAGGCGAGATTCCGGCCACCTTCTGTTGTGCTTTGCCTAATGATGCTTTTGGCAAAAGACAGGGAAGCACAGAAAAAGCAAAGAAGGAAGTGATTAGTCTGTAAAGGGAATAGAACAGGCATCCTTGACTCTCTGGGAAGAAGTTTCCATGAAAATAAAATACAGAATAAAACACAGCACTGTTGCCTCCCGGGGGGACGGCAAATCTGTTTATGAACATCCTCCCTAGCGACCTCCCTGCACCAGGTTGGTGAAGTGGCACCTGCTGGCCCCATGTGATGGAGTTCTCTAAGTTCTGCTGTTACTTCTCCTTCCTGGCTGTAGCAAACTGGACCTGTCTAACAGCATCAAAGACTGAATTTGCAGTGCCATGTACTGTGCTATGTGTGTGATATATAGTGAAGGCACAGGCAAGAAGATGAAAAGGAAGGACATTATTTACTGTGGCACTTTATATATGCTACTTTTTTTTTTTTTGCTTAGGGGTCACATTTATACAACAAAGACTCTGGTCAAACCCTTTATGGTCAAAAAGGTATTGAGTGTCAATGTCCTACTTACTTGCTATTATTATTGGTGGGTCCCTTAAACCATCTCAGGCTGGAAAGAGGAACCAGCATTACTTTCTGGCTTTCAAACTGGTCTCATCCCTTTTTTCTCACTTATTTCTCACCGCCCCCCAACATTCCTGTGGATTAGGTTTCATTATCAATCCTTTTGTGCATCTGAGCTGGGGAAACAGAAAAGCTGAGGGATCTCCAGGTTCTTAACTTACGGTGAGAAAAGCAGCCAGCACAGTTCGTGAAGTGATCACATGTTCCTACGGCCCTGAAGCTTCACCAGCCTCAGCCCAACCCCTTCAGTGTGTCTCCAGTGGGTTCTGTCTCTTTTCCTTCATCTCACAATTTTGGTGTCTTCTGTTGATGCCCCTCTCCTGAGAATAAAGCCAAATAACTCATGTTCACCACAGATATTTTGCTCACTTCTCTGCGGCTGTCCTCAAGAGCACACTTTCTGTCCCAAGAGCTCATCAGGGTATTGTTTTCTTTTTGCCCAAGACAAAGGCAATTTTCTTCCAAAGAAGAATTGTTGTGAAAGCTGCCGAGAGAGTAATGTTTACTGTCTCCAGAACTTTCTTCTGAGTAGCTGACAGTTACTAGGATAAGACTGTGCACCACGTTTATGCTCTGCTGCCCTGGGTCGTTCCCCTCTGTGCTCACAGCTTTATGTTTCAATACTAAATCATAGTAAATTATAGAAAAATGTTCGAAATGGTGATTCATCCAAACCATGCACGTTAAAAAAAAAAAAAAAAAGAGGTTGTTTCTTTCCAGCCATTAAAATAAAGCGGCAGCCTAATTCTGAGAGTTACAACAGTTTCCCGAGTCTCGGGAGTGTTTGTTGTGCCTTCCACCAGGTGGGGGCGACATTTCAGGGAGAGGAAATGGGATGGGTAAAGGTAGAGAGGCACGAACAGGCAGAGTGCGCCGAGCAGAGCAGAGAGGAGAATGGAGGGCCAGTGGGAGGCGGGTCTGGAGTAGCAGGTGGGGAAGGGAGAACTGAAGTCGAATCCCTGTCCTGTGATGCTACGGAACTGACAGGAGGCCCAGTGAGGGAGAGGTTGGAAAGCTTTCATCAACTATGGACATAGCACTAATATTAGGCAGCAGCATTTATTCACATGATGCTGTTGTTTCTGTGTCCCTGTAGTCATTACCAACAAGCTATGAGTCCCAAACAGTAGTGATCTATCCAGTGGCTAGTGTGGTTGAATTCTTTGGCATGCTGTTCTTGCTATGAGGAGTACACTGTGGGTTGGGAGTTGAGAAATCGGACATCCATTTTACTCAGGCATTGCAGAGTCATCCCCACAGCTTTGGGACAAAGTCTCTTAAAGTAGATACTGTCTTGATGGAGTGTTCTTTGCAGGGGCTTCATGATCTGCAAAGATCCATGGTTGTCAGTCTTAATGAGCTGTTCAAAGGAGTGCGTGGGGTGGTCTTCTCACAGATTGCCACTCTGATATTAATGTCATAATAAACTCTAACATTCAATTTCCAGGGGAATTCCTCCAGGGGCTGGGGAAGGGTTGGGTGGAAGGCTCAGCTGAACACTAGTGAGGAAGTGGGCAGAGCTGTTAGCTGGAGGTCAGATGGGCTTCTGTCCTCGGGGGGCTTTGGGATGTTAATTAGCTTGTCTTGCCAAGTTGGTTATAAGTTGAATCTTCTGAAAGAAAAGGTTGAAACTGCATAGAGGATCCTAGGCAATCAGCTGGCTGACTCTAGAGATTTGACTGGGGAATGTCTTCTTCATGATGAGAAGGTGATGCCACACAGAAATTCAGAGGGAAGGACACCAGGCAAAGTGCTTGTACATTATTTAAGATAATCTTCGGTGGGAGAAATGTAATAGAATCTGGTGTCCGGTCAAGCCCTTCTCTACTCACTAGAGTCTTGCAGTTGGTCATCTCTTGTGCTATTTGCATTTAGGTCTTTTCTCAGTGTTTTGTACATTTCATTTTGAATGTGTTAGGTAGTCTCAGTGGTGCTAAGGAAAACAAGAAAGAACATTATGTTTTCCTTGAACTGAGAGGTAAAGAATAACTCTCTCATCTTCCCCCACACTTCAACCCCGAGAGATGGGGACTAGTCTTGGTGGTGGCAACAGGAACCAAAATATAAGAACTCCAGGGAAAGGCCAAAGCTCAGAGGGAAGTGTTGGGTGTGGAGTTGCCCTGCCCTGTTCACCTGCCAGACCAGTTTCTAAGGATACTTTTCTCTGGGGGATGAAAATTCAGATCATCAAATGGAAAATTCTTATTGTGTTGTTCATATTCAAAGTAGTAATTAATTCCTTTCTGGGTGTGTGTGTGTGTGTTTTGTTTGTTTTGAGAATCTCCTTAACATACCACTCACGGCTAGAATCTATGAAGAGGCAAAAATAAAGCATAATTGAAAAGGTGCCTCATAGAGGTCTGGGTTGGATTTGGGGCTTTACACCATGGCATGACCTTGGACGCATCACTGAACTTCATTTTCCCTCCCTGTAATGTAATTGGTAATGGCCACCAAGTTTAGGATAATGTGTATAATGGTCCTCTTAATTGACTGGTACAGGATAGGCCTTTGGGAAGTATTGGGTTTCATTGTTATTGTCTTTTGTTATGTATCACTGCTGAGGTGACCTAGTGCTAGTCATCCTGGGGACAGGGCTGGAGAGAATGAGCATGGCTTCTCTCACTGTTGTTTTGCCATGGGAAGAAGCAGGCCAAGGAAAACAGCTTCAGCATGGGATTGTCTTTGTGACCTCGAGGCAAATTATTCACTTATTTTTCCTCAGTTTCTTCAGGCATCAAGGTAGGAATATTGTAAGAACCAAAAATGCAAACCATTCAAGGATATTAAGTGTTTATCAAAGTGCTTACCTCGTAGCTTAAGCACTATTAGTAGTAAGTTCTCCCTTTTATTTTTTTCTGTTCACATCTCCCTGCTTTGGTCATTAACTACATTTTTTTCAAGTGCCAAACTGTACAAATATTCTGTTCTTTAGGCCCCCAAACCTATCAGTAGGGTCTAAAGTCAATGATTTGTGCCTACACCTTTATCCAGGTTTTTCATCCTTTATCAACTTCAATTATACCATTCCATGAAATGTTTGCTAAATACTTATCACATGCCAGTGACGATGGCACTTTTAGAGATTGCTGTGACAGTTCTTGCACTCCAAGAGCTCTCAGATTACTCAGGGGACACCATGGTCTAGAAAGTTTTGCAAGACAGATACTGAATGTGGTGCAGAGAGGTTAAGGGTATGAAGGGCAGGTGGAGGAAGGTGGCTTCTGCCTGGAGGAAGGCTGGAGAGAGTGGAGAATGCTTCATAGAGGATGTGACGCTGGAGGCTGTGGAGACTTTCTCTAAGTGGAGGTAATGGGGAAGGACTCTGGGAAGAGGGATCCTTCTGAGGAAAGGCATGGGTGTGGTCGCCTAGGAGACACATTTGGGGAATGATGGCAGTTTACTTTGCCTGGAGAATATCATATGCAAAAATAATTAATGGAAAATCTCTAATGGCAGGATAATAATTTTGTGCTCAGTTTCATTTGCAATGAGGAAACATTGAGAATGCTTTTGAGCAGAAGAGTAAGTAAGATGGCAATGAAGATACAGTAAGTTGCTATCAGACTTTGGATGTGATGGGGTTCATATCTGGCTCTACCAAGAGCTGCATAATGACCTTTCTCTGGAATCTTTGGTAGATGAGAGAGAAGAGAGGGAGACAGCATCCCAGAGCTCCAAACCAAGAGGACAGTAAAGATACAGACGCAAAGGTGGGGAAGCCTAATGATCATTTGAAAATAGATTAGCCCAGACTGCTCTGAACTTAAAATACAAGTAGGGGGATTTGGAGAGTAAGAATAATGTGATCTAAAAACTTGTGCACTCATATGAATTTTAAATTAAAAAAGACCAAAAACAAACAAACAAACACTACCTATAAGATAGCAACAATATATAGAACCCTTCTTAAAGGGTTGCTGCAGAGATTAAATGATTATTTTGAAGGTGTTGACAGAAGTTTCTGACACATAGTAAGCACTACATTAGTGTTTGTAAATAATTAGAAATAAATAAATAAAAGACACTAATTGATGCAACACAGTGTTCTCTGAGTGACTGCTTCTCACGGAGGCATTGATTCATTTTGATGACACCTTGCTTTTGTTGGTATTTAAATCAAGTTTTGGAATATGTTAGCTCAAGTTGCCTGTGTCATGATTCAAGACAAAGCTGTGATCAGCACCGACACTGTCTGGCTTATCTGGAGACCTTTGAGAATGTCAAGCTTCTTCAGGAAGGAAAAATTTTTGTATCCTACCTTCAGTTTTTGATTATTTCATAGGCAATTGTTTTAGTTACTATGATAATTGGCCAGTTTCAGTCCTAATACCCTCACATTTATAGAAGATAAAGAAGTCTCTTTCCAAAAATTATAAGGATTCCCTTATAATTGGGGGCAACAACATACAGTGAAAAAAAAATACTGGACTAAAGTTAAAACTCAGTATATGACTTTGAGACTGTTACTTTTCTCTGGGCCTTATTTCCTTCAACTGTGAAATTAAAAAAAATAGATTTCTGTGTGTATTGCTGGTGCTTTCCCACAACTTCTTAAATAAGTACCAAGGAGCAGGGGAGCTGCTCTACTTGAACTGAGTCCCTTTAGCTCTGCCTTCTAGGGCTCTGTTTGTCCCTCCTGGAAGCCCCAAATGCCCAGAATAGCTTGTGATTCTAACAGATATGCATTATTTGAATAAGGTGAACTGTTGTTGCATTATAAACAGACAACTAATCCATGCATACATACATTTACTTGTATTTTACACACACTTGATGATTTTGCTGTTTGAATGGACCCCCGTGATAAAAATGAAAGATTCTTTTGTAATATGAGCAATTTGTCCTTGGTGTCTTTGTTTTCTAAATTCTATGGTGTACTCTTTCTCTTAAATCATGACACTTAGGGCTTGAAGCACCCGTCGTGGAAACCTAGGACGCTAGCTTTTTTGTTCAGTTTCTACTGTTTGAGTCACTGCATTTGTCATTCCTTTTACCTCTTTTCCAAAATTGAGATAAACTGGAAAAGAAAGAAAAAAAAAAAAGCTCTGTTTAAAAAAAGGTATCTGAAATTTCACAAAGTATGTTGGCATCACAGCATTCTATGAATATTTAATCATCATCATCAAGACAGGAGGTTGGAGAAAAAAATCAGGTTGTGATATTTGGGAACAGCAGGTGTGGGAAGGAGGGTGTTGACACCCTCTGAAAACGGATATGGCATGTTGTGTGGCAGGTTCCCGCTGCAGCTCCCATGTCACCTGGGGCCCCAAACATGCTTAAAGAAAACTCTACAGAGACCAGCTTAGCCTCATTGGCCTTATACCCTTTGTGTGCTAGAGTATCCCTAGAAATGGGGACGGACGGGCTTTACTGAACTTACTCTCCTTGTGACAGCCTGCAGGGTTTCTCTTTTAGGAGACTTTGTATCATGCATCTAGCTCTCACCCCCATCTCATTTTTTCCTGTTAACTGTCGTTAAGCAAAAAACTCTTTCATGAATAATAAGTCAGTGAGAATATATCCAACTATGAGAATTTGGGATGGAGACTATTAACTCTCCTATTAAGCAATGAAGAGCAATGTAAAAATAAAAGGGTCCTGGGAGACCTGTGTGCAAATTTCTTGTCTTCTAACCTTACTCACTCACACCCTTGACCCTGCCTATAATGTTCCAGACAAGCAGCTTGCCCTGGGTTTTTGTACAGCCTATTCTGGATTAGAGTTTTCTAAATGACTGTCGTAGTAGATTGAGCAAATGTAACACTCTGGTTCTCAAATTATTATGCACATCCAGCCATCTGGCAAAGTTTGTTAACATGGACATTCTGAGGCCTTCTCCTGGAGATTCTAATCTAGTAAATCCAGGAGGCCTAGGAAGGCACATTGTTAACATGTGGTTCTCAGGCAAATGTCTATGGACCTGCACCCCAGTGCTGTCCTCAGGGTGAGAGGCTGTCTTTCTGGGCCTTGGAAGGAATGGAAGCCTTGGCACGAAGGCCCCAGCTGAGAAGGGAGTCCTAAGACACAAACTGGGATCCTCACTCTGATTCAGGTGGTCGCAGGTTGTTACCAGCGTACAAAACTCCTTATGCTTCAGGAACACAGGCATGAATGTGACTGCTCAGGGACTAAAACACATAAGGAGCACCTCCTCTCCCTCCCCATCTGAAAACATGTCACAGCTCACAGAAACTCAGCAAGTGTCAGGACAGAATCACCAAGCACAGTCCCTTACACATAATATAGCTGAAAATTAAGTACAAATGTCTTGGACAAGTATCCCAGCCCCTCAGTACAATGGCCTTGGATTTAGAGCCCAACATTCTCCTTTATTTTTCCGATGTCCAAACAGATCAGAACATTCAGTGTCTTCCAATGCAAATTCAGGTGACTGTGTTTGTGGGTGTGTGCCACAGCAGCCTCTTCTCTGGGTCACCGCCCACGGTCAGATCTCAACTGAATTGAATTGTTCTTTTGCTTTTATCATTTCATTACTTTACCATGCTAACTTATGTTCTAGAATGTAATCTCACCCTGAAAAATCAGTCCTTAAGTCAGGACACTGATTGGAAGATGATAATAGTTTGATACACAAGAGTGCAGAATGCCACTGACATTGCACACACCCACCTCTCTTCAGTTTGGCAACCAAGAGGCCAAAGGCCAGGGAGAGAGACGTGTCCTGCAGAGGATGTGCTCAGGTACACACAGAGAGCTAGTGAATTCGCTGAGTAACTCCCTGTGCCTACACAATGTGCAATACCTCTTATCCTAACCAGAGGCCCTCATCCTTTTTTTGATCTTCGTCTTTCAAAAGTTTGTCTTATTTGCATTGTAATTTATTATCAGCTCTTACCTGTGAAATGACTCAGGCTATTAGGAGAAGATATTCGGGTAAAAGAATCAATGGTAATCATAATTTCATTTCATTGTGGTTTTAAAAATAACAAGGTCATCTTCAGTTTAACTCAAGTATATATATGGAGCATCAGAACCTGCTGGCTACTGCACTGGAGGTGGGCTATGTCATTGTATGACAGAAGAGTAAGTCCTCCCTCTGACCCCCCTACCCCATGAATCCCAAAGATACAGAAAAGATGAAATGATTCAAAAGGAATTAATGTAGACAGGAGGTGGAAACTGGCTCACGGTGCGCACTGGAGTCAGTCCACTGTCCAGCCTGCAGCAGTGTTTCTCTCTAGTGAAGGTGGACTGTGGTGACTGGGTCTGCTCTGAGCTCCCAGCTAGCTCTGTGATGTTCAGAGGTGACTGGATGGTCTCCACCTGCTCTCCACAGTAACCCCACTTCCTCCTGAGCCCTGTGAGCAGGGAGGAGCCCAGGCAGGAGCTTAGCAGGAATGGTGAGCCACACCCTGGGCATGAGTCAGACCCCAGTCCACCTGCAATGCGGAGGGTTGGAGGGGTGGGACCTGTGACAAGTTTCACGTCCTCCCACCTTGTCTTCTCTTTGGTTTTGTATTTGTAAGGAAGGAAATTCCCAGGCTTTAATTTGTAGGGAGCCCTTCTCCCTGCCTTGAATGGCTGGCAAAGCTGTGCCATTGTTTTCCTCTTCCTGATCTTAGCTCTATGTTGCTTTCAGGACCTGGAGGGATCAAGGTAAGGAAGGACAGGCTACAGAGTTTCCAAGGCCCAGAACAAACTGAACACGTAGGCTCAGTGTTCCAAACCTGTTAAGAGGTTCATGATGCTGCCAGCCGAACAAATCCAAGTGCGAGACCTTCTACAAGCAGCTGCACAGATTGCGTGCTCATGAACCCACTCTGGGTGGGAGTGGATGAGGGGTGAAGAGTGAGGAGGGGCCTCCCTGAGCTAGCTCATGCCAGACCATTGTCTCCAACCAAAGCCAGAAATGACAGTAGTTCTTTACTGAATGTGAAAAATGGTGCAACTGTTACTGCAGGTATCAGGAGATTTTCAGACTACTGCCCTTAGGTTCTGAGACTGTCAAGGGAGAACCTTATTTTGCAAAGGAGAAGCAGAGGCCAAATAGGAGAGGTGATCTGCTGAAGGTCACACTGCCTATTAGTGACAGAATGAGAACTAAATCTCAGACCTTCTAACTCCCATGCCAGTGCCCCTTTAGCCCGCTGTGAAGCTAAGTAACAATGAAATTGTTCTCTCTCATTGTGGATGAAAATTGGAACTTGGGAGTAAGAGTGAGATGCAAGAAGGGAAATGAGATAAATGATAATTGAATGGAGAAAACAAAACAGTTTAGAGAGCCAAGGCAGTTTGTCTGAGTGCTATCTGATACACAACATGCAGCAAGGCAGACAAATGTCTGTACAACAAAGCAAAACTGGAGGAAGCAGATATTTTCAAATAAAATGTGCATATTTCCAACCAGCCTTGAGCTCATCTGATAAGGGACAGATTGTCCAGAGTAAATAGAGAGAAGAAAAAAGATGCTTTGGACTGAATTTAGTCCCCTTTCAAAAGCAGAGGGGGCTCATTGTTCCTTTCTCTCTGAAATATCTATCACCTCTGTAGCCGCAAGGCCTCATAGGGCTGTGAAGGAAAACACATCGGTTCACATGCCTGTCCATGTATTCATTTACCATCAAATATCTCTTGGGTACTTAGTATTGTAATTGTACCCTGCTGGACGCTAAAAACGATGGTACAGACATGACCCCTACTTTAAAAAAGGGTAGACAGATATAAATCAGGGAGGAAAACTGCCTGCAATACAGAGCAGTGTGCATGATGTGTGCTGTGTACTGGTAGAACCCAAGAGAAGGGGAAATTCGTACAGCTTAGTTCCTGTTCTCGTTTGCTTCAAAAACTGTCACCAAGATCTATTCATTATCATCACACTCATCTTTCTCCAAGGACTCCTGGGGAGAGGGATGTATCTTGGGGATTAGGGCATAGAATTCTTGCAGACGGTACCTCTTCACCCCAGGGGATTCACGTCTGTGTACTGATTTTTCTTGGTGGTGAGCTGTTCCGGGTCATACCTGATCAGCACCCATGCCACTCTATTTCCTGCTGCCCATCTGCTGCTGCAGGGTGCAAGAGGACCGCCCTGTGGAGGCCAGGGAGAGCTAGCCTGTGCCATCCTCAGGGTGTCACCTCGTCCCATCTGAAAAATGGCGGGAAGGGAAGGAAGGGGTCTAACCGGCTGGTCTGACCCAAGGAAATACCGACCTATGTTCTTCCTCAGTGACTCTAGAATTGAATGAGAAGAGGAAGAAGAGAATTTGTAAAGATTGTCCCTGAGGAGAGAGCAGGGTCAAGATGCCCAGGGACATGCGCTCCAAAGGCCAGTTTAGTTAAATGACTCTGCGATTCTTTGCTCCTGGGCTGTCGAGCATGTTGTCCATCAGCAGACCTGTGCACAGCTTCTGGAAATGGTAGACACGAGGCAAATTCCTGTGGGCAGCCATGTGTTCTATAATAATAGTGCCTCACAGGCACATCAGTACTTAGCATTTATCCACCTCTTATCATCGCCGGGATCTTACTTTTTCTCTCAACCACCTGGGAAGGCTGGTGGAATGTGCATCCTAATTTCCAGCGCACAGAAGGAGGCAGCTGAGGCTTGGGGCGAACTAAGCTGCTCACCGCTAATCCGAGTGAGCGGCAAAACGGTGACCAGAGCTGAGGTTTTCTCCGCAGTGTTCTTTCTACTGCTTGTATTTCCCCTGGGTGTTTCATGTTTCCTGCCCCAGTGAGTGTAGACTATAGTGTGACGAGAGCTCAGCATGGGTTGGTAGAAGCATCGGGGGCCACTGGAAGCCTGACGGTCACTAGGGAGAGACCTGCCCTGTCCCAGCAGCATCTTTCCGCAGGCTCTGCAGACAGCAGGGCAATGGTTGGTCTCACTCTTAAGAGACCAGGCTGGGACCTGGCATCTCTCCTCTCCTCCCCCCTTTCCTACCCCCACCCTGAGCCATCATAAAGATACTCGGAGCCAAGCGGGAACAGTATTTGCCTCGCAATTACTTCTAATTGCCCTGTAGTTTTGCGGTGTCTAAGTGGAATGACCTAGATACCAGTTCTGTGAAGCTGTGTTTCAGCCTGGGGTCTCTATTAGGGAGGGCGTAAGTCAGTTACCTCTGGCAACAGCGGCCGTGTGCTCCTCACAGGCGACATCCACATCCCACCCTACAGTCAGTGCTCGCTGGGATCCCAGCCCTCTGTGACCACGCAGTCCCAGTGCTGCCTCTTTCTCCGTGCAGCCCCTCCTCTGGTGACCACAGTATTCATTTTGGTCCCATCTAGGGCGCTCACTATTTTCTACATGGCATAATTCCTTGACATATTTCACCTTCTTCAGCTCCTTATGCCAGAGACTGTTGAGTCTGTTTTTCTTCCCTGATCTACTTGGAGAACTGAGAAAGGCTGATGTCACTGTTCAGTTAGCTACTTGTTGAATGCACAGAAATTGTGACCCCAGAATGGTGGAGACATGTAAAATGGTGGTTTATTTATGGCGACCTCTCCTGGGTGGCCTCAGGTAAGTTGCCAGTTTGTGCCTTATCAGAATCTCCTTTCGGCCTCAGCATGCCTGCAGATGCCTGGGTATGGCATCTTTTTGAGGAGTAACAGCTCAGTTTCTCATTGCACCCCTGTTTCTCTAGCCATCAAATAAATACAGCCTGACTTGGCCAGAATCTGCTGAATAGAGAAATTAGGATAGAAAATCAAAGTTCAGCCCTATAACTCCAGCATTTTATTTTCTGTCCTCTTTTTTTCTTCCAAGAATCCAACTACTTGTGCAGGTTGTACTCTGGTTATACTAACTGTCTACATAGAACACATTAATTTGGGTTTCAGGATGCCTTTATTAAGGTTAAATTCCATTTTCTTTTTTAGGGCTGTTGCTCATACGATCAAGTCTTACCCTATGTTGATTATCATATGCTTCCTTTAAAATTCTGCCCACATCTCTGAGGAAGGAAAGATAACCTTGTAAAAGATGACAAAAAAAAAAAGAAAGAAAGAAAGAAAGAAAAAAAAGAAAAGAAAAGGAAATGAAAAGAAGAGAAAAGGAAAACTAAGAAAGGTAGAATATGGCCTGCCATGGGTTGCAAAACCTCTTACAGACAAGTCAGAATTTATTAAATGGATGATAATTGATCATTCATTCACCACACGCTGGTACGAGAGGGATGGAGAAATACAAAAAGATGTGTTCATCTTGTTGTTGAACAAGCATTCACTGGTCATATTCTCAATATTGTGATGTCATGTTCTCATGGAGCTCACGTTCCTAGGAGGGGGACAGTGCATGAGGCCATGTGACAAATTCTTTACTAGAAATACTGGCCAGAGACTCTGTGTATTCATGTGTTTGTTCTCATAGAGACATGCCACTCTACATGCCTTCAACATTTCTGGCACGACAGTGGTGGTGATGCTTAAAATCACAAAAATCCAATAAGTCAAGTCATCATAGAGAATAATAACCAAAGTGTAGGCTTCAGGCTTAAGTCTTACTACAGCTACTTGGATGCATCCAGCAGAAGGTTACGCCTGCTCACTCTGGTCACATTTCAGTTCTAGAGGAAGTTGGCAGAAGTATCAGGACTTCCTGAGGGAAAGGACTGGAGAGAGGTGTGTCATTGCAGAACCAGAAAGGTCCCACCCACAACCCAAGTCTCTGCCTCTGACAGGCTGAGTTCCACCCTGTAAACATACACAGGCCTTTCCTTTGACCCTTTGTTGGAGAGTGAGAAGGTAACCGTCAACCCACTTGGTGAAGCGAGACTCAGGCTGAGGGTGGTGGCAGGGCCAGGGCACTCTCTTGCTTGGCTTCACCTGTGCCCGCCACACCTCAGCTGGCTACTACCTGTGGTCTGACCCCATTTGTCTGAGAAGAGAAAGAAGAACCTTGAGGACCGGCCACAGCCCAGTCAGGTAAAATCAGGTGGCTTATCACTGGTTCTGGGATGAGATGGGGTGTTTCCCTAGGGTTGATTGCTCCCGTCCCTTAGGCTGGGTTTCTGTCACCTTGGTCACTGACTTACTGCTTGAGCTAGGTTTGGAGTTTTGCACGACCATGTGAAATTCCTTTCTTCTTCCTTACTGCCCAGGGTTGATCAAGTTTGCACAGCAGCACTTTTCAGTCTATAAAGTCACTCGGCATATTTATCTATGAGCTGATTTGGAGCTTAACTGCCCTATAAGTGTGGTAGGGTGGTAGAATAGAAGCGATTATTTCCACGTGGTGGCCTTGTGAACTGACGCTTGGTCAGTCGGAGCGATTTGCTTCTCTCTCCCTATTACTACACGAGAAGGTCCGATCTTATCCTAAAATCCCAGGAAATCAAAGAGCCCTTCCTAACATGTCAAATTGAAAACAAAAGATTATTTCTTTGCAAGCAGGTTGGAAGGATATTTTGAAATTCATCTTAGATTTTATAATGATTTATAGGCTCCATCAAATAGGGTTGTTTTCAGAGAAGAAATGAGAATATGTATGTAAAGAGGACATTTAAACTGTGCAGCAACATGCAAATGATACAGAGATGACTACAAGGAACCTGAAACATGCCTGGGCTCTCTGCATAAGAAGTTTTTAACTGGGGGCTGAATGACACTCTCCTAATGTCAGTGACAGCATTACGAGACACAGATCACAAAATGCCCTGGGGAAATATTTTAGCTTTTCAGTTGTGCTGTGCTGTGTGGAAAAGCAAATCTCCAAAGGGGTGGAGGGGGGGGAAACACCCCCAATTTCTTTCAAATTGACTCCTGCAATTTCCTCTCTTATGACAGCTATCATCATATCTCATTGTCCTACAGTTTTAAGAAAATCTCATCTTCAGTGATTATGTAGTTTACTTTTTAAGATGCTAATTTTAGCTATAATTTTCCCTTTCATGCTCAAAAGGTTATGTTATTCTTAGTTGTAGAAGGAAATGTTTCCTCTGAGTGTGAGTGTGTGTGTGTGCTTGAGTTTATTATGACAGTGCTAATAGTCATCCCGGTGGGGCCACCGCCATGGAGTGGGTTGCAATGCTACATAATCTTTGACAGGCTTTTGGGTGAGGTGTTTTCTGGCTGTGAGGTTCTGAAGAACTCACTTGATCAATTACCTTATTTGAAAGGGCAAAACAAAGGCCCAGAAGGATGAAGTTCATGTGCACAAAGTCGCAGGATATTACAGACAGTAATTGCTGGAGCTATAAGTCAAATATCAATCCTACTCTCTCAAACCTTGTGCAATGTAGTGAATGGTGCCAGGTATCCCAAAGCTGAAGCATTAGCTATGTCACTTTGGGCACTACACTCAGATGTCCTTTAAGATTCCTACCAATTAAAAGTTTTAGGGAATTTAGACCTTATCTTTAGAATCCAGTGATGCTATCACATGCTTTAGTGTTAGAGGGATTGGCCAGAGAATCTTCTTTCCTTAGTGACTAGGTTCTTGCAGAATTTTTGTTTCAGCTGAATTTTGGAACTGCTCCGTGGGTGTAGGGTGGGGAGGAGGGCAAGAAGTACTGGTATACACTTTTTCTTCAGCCAGTCTGAATTTGTGTATCTTCCAGGGTCCTTCTAAAGAAGTGTCACTCAGATCAATACTTTCAAAACTTGGAGTACCAGTTGATTTTTTTGTTCAACTCTGG
This sequence comes from Arctocebus calabarensis, assembly GCA_963573935.1. Lineage (NCBI taxonomy): Eukaryota > Metazoa > Chordata > Mammalia > Primates > Lorisidae > Arctocebus > Arctocebus calabarensis. Next base: position 59,504 of record CAUYON010118793.1, read on the forward strand.
GGAGTCCAATGCTGGTGTCGTGCCTGTGGGTTGCTTTAATCCAGAGGTTGCAGACCAGCAGCTACAGTGAATCCAGCATATAGATGTGTTTTTTGTTAGTGCTGCAGTGTTCAATAACATTAAACTAGTCACAATATTTAATATTCAAGACATTTCTTATAAAAATCAAGATAATTTACTTTTTCAGGAAGATAAAGGATTCTGATAATACTGGGCCCACATTCTTCCACAGATAACACATTGGCTGGGTCTGGACAACCTCTGCCTCTTGTAGATGGAACATGCATTTTCCAGCACTCCACAGCCTCCATTGTACCTGATGTAGGCTGACAATATTTGAGTTTGACTCTTCTGATCTTTTCCAACTTCTTGGGTATTGAGATTCCTTTTAAACTTTCTCTTTCAAAGAAAACCCAGATCTGCATAAAGGTAGGCCAGACCAAGATGAATGTCACCCAGGAAAAGGAGAAGTTAATTATCTAAGAAGTAAGAGGAGACACAATGACTTCAGGAGAACATGTAACTGGTGCTGATACCTACCCAGGATATTTTCTTGAGTAAGATATATAGAATCAGTGACCTGAATGCTAAAGATTAAATAGCTGACACTGCTCCAGGTACCCACACAAGAATATGAAGGCAATTTGACACTTGCAGAGTATCCCTCTTTCCCCAATAGCTCAATGACATAAAAGTAAGAAAAGAGGTTGTGATATATGATAGCACGTGGATAGCAATGCAATGCTTTGTTTCCAAAGAATGCAGAGCAAATGGCTAAAATCCAGGAAAGTAGCCTACTGATATGTTTTCATTATTCATTTCATAAATATGATAGTAACTGTGTTCGCACAAATCCAAACCCTACAGGCCTTGATAAATAACCACACTTTTTTCATTTTCAGGCACGTGGTTGTATGTGGGTTTGGTTCAGAATTGTACTTATAGGTGAAAGGTCTGTGCTTCAAGGGAAGGAGGTAGGTGATGTGACACAGAGATATCTGAACAGGACTCATTCATTTAAAACCATCTATCAAATTTCTGTTCCATTCAAACATTTATTCAAGTTTCATTCATTCAAAACTATTGAATATCTGTCTTAGGTTTGGAAAGGAAATACTTATCTTTTCCACAGCCCCATACATAGTTCTGGTAATATTATCAGTGAACGCACAGAACAATCTCTGCCTTCAAGGACCTTACATTTATTGTGAGACCAACAGAAAATAAAATCAATCAGTAAAATATGGAGTATATGAGATGCAGAGAAAAATAGGACAACGAGAGGGGATAGGAAATTGTGAATAGCTGAACTTTTGGAGAGGGTACCTAGGGTGCCTTAAGGCATTATTTGAGTGAAGACCCTATAGATCTGAGGGACTCAGCCATGCAATGATGGGGAAACGTGTTCAGGGCAGCTGGAACAGGGAGTGCAAAGCCTTGAGGCAAGACGATGCCTCCTCGACACTTTTGAAGACTAAGTTATGTATTGAACTGAGTGGGAAAGTCTTTGTATTTCTAGAAACAAAGTTAGATGATGGTGGAGTGGGGCAGGGAGCACTGATAATGTGGGAGCCTGTAAGGCACAAGAAAGACATTGGCTTTCCCTCTGAATGAAGCAGGAGCCATTTACAGACATGGGAGCCATTTGGAGACACGGTATGGCTTATGTTTCAGAAGGATCTTTTTGTCCAAGTGTCAAGAGTAGATGGCAGTAAATTGGGGAGAGGAAAGGCAGAAGTGAGGATTTTTGGAGGAGTCATTTCTGTAATCTAAACAGGTGATGTGGAAGCTTGAGGAAGCACATGATATTGGAGGTGTTGAGAATGTTTGGATTCTATGGTTGATTTAGAAGTCAAGATGTCTCCACAATTTTGCCTAAGCAACTGGGAGAAAGGCGTATCCCTTATCTGAGATGGAGAACATTGTTCTCCATAAACAGATAAACAGATTTTTTTGAAGGAATAATAGGAACTTACTGATGAACAAGTTCAGTTTGAAGTATGTAGGGAGTTAATATATGAAGTTGGAATTCAGTAAAGATATCTGAGCTGAAAATAAAAAAAAAAAATGAGAGTCATTGATATGAATCTGATATTTATAGCAACAAAGTTAAATGAGGTAACCAAAGAAGTTAATATATATATAGAGAAGAGGTTTATGGGATGTTTTCTCAGATTCTGTAATGTTTGGGTGTTAGGAAGGTGAGGAGAACCCCATCAGTGGTGTGCGAAAGAGAAAAGAGTATGGTAGGATTTGCTCCTTACTAGCAGAGAGAAGTACTGTGTATTTTGTCACTGGAATGATTTAGAATCTTCAGCACATGGTAATAGCAAGAAATTTTCATTTACATTTACTATAGAACATGCACCCATGTTATTGTCTACAACCTTGAGCAGCCCCCCTTATCACTCTCTCAGTCCTCTATTCTCTGGTTCTACTGCAGCCAAGAAAGGAGAGGGAGGAAGAGCACTGGAGTGGCAGGTGCACACGAGGTGGGCACAGTGTATCCAGGGAGCCTAGAGAAGGGACCTTCCAAGGAGGTAAAAGTCGTCAGACAGGTAAATACAGCTGAGAGGTGGCGTCAGATGATGGCTGAGAACTGAACGTGCACCAGTGTGCTCCAGTGTGTTCAATAGAGGACGGGAAGCAAAGAATTGGAGACAGTCGATAAAGATGTTCTGTTCAAGGAATTTATTCCTTAAAAGAAACAGAAAATCAGCAACTTCAGAAAGGAAAAGAAGGTGGCGGTTTAAAAAAAAGAAGAAGAAGTAGAAAGGGAAAAAGATGATAGAAATATTCTTTCACAGAGGTATTACCTGGATTGACGCACACAGATACAGCATTTTTTTAATCTTTTCTACAACCCTGTGAAGTTGTTCTGATGAGGGTTATCTTATGTTTTTTCAGGTAAGGGAAAGAAGGCTGAAGGTGTTTGAAGTCAACTGTTCAAAATCACACTGAAATTTATTAGCAGATGGGACTTAAATTTGGATTCTTTAAGTTGAGTTCGTTATTCTCATCACTGCTTTACTCTATCCAGCTAATTTTGAAGATTACTTTTAGGTTTAGAACTTTCTATAAAATGTTCACTTAGCTATTGTTTAAGGATCATTTATGAATCTCAGGGAACTCATACTTCCCAACAATGTCTCCTAAGCTGAAGGTACTTTTACATCGAATGTAGGATGTTTGGAGCCACGAAAAGGAACTAGAACTCAGTCTCAGTTTCAATGGAAACAATGAAAACTTAGAATATTTGGAAAGATTCTGCCAAGTCCAGTCAATGGTAGGCTTAAGGCTGAACTATCTGCATAGGTGGAGGATGAGAGCATAGCTCCTCCTGCTCTTACTCTTGATCTGTTTTCATGTCAATCTCTTCCTTCAGCTGTGCGTTTGTGTCTACTTGTTGTTGACATGTGATACATCCTTCCACTGTCTGATCTTTCTGTCCCCTTGAAGGTCAGATGCAATTAAGGTTCTTTCTGTTTCCATGGAATTCCAAATATACATTTCTGGGTCTTCAAATCTATGTCATTCCCACCTGGGAAATTCTATTGTTTATGAGTAGGGATAGGATACAGGTATTATTTTGACCTATCCATGCATGTTCAGAATACAAAGCTTTGCTGACTGTTTGACTTTCCCAGAGGTTCCTTTCCTCTGCCATCACTGATAGCACCAAAAGGCAACTTCCTAGGGTAAAATATGACTCTTGTCTTTCAGCAGCATTTTCTACTGAATCTTTGGCATCTCTCTAGCTCCTTTTGGAAGTGAGCTCCCCAGTCTGCAGGAATCCAGACAGTTCTGGGTGACTCTCTGTAGTGCTTCTAGAACTCTCCTATTGCTCTTTGTGCTGATTTTTGTCTAGCACCTTATCTGCCCACCTGTAATCATCTATTTTCAGATCCGATTCTTTCCCAGACAGTGCCCTCTTCAAGGACAGAGGCTATTTTTGCAGGTTTCCTTCTACTCTCCCCTCTCTTTTTTCTCTAGGATAATGCTTGGCCCAGAGATGTTTTCCCCCAAATGTGTTTGAATTAAGGAATTAAATGGAGCATTCTTTTATGCCATTTAGACTTGCACTTGGCAGTTTAATCTATGTCACACTGAAAAATAAATGGAGTGCCTACATTCAAGGCATTCTTATATGCAGAAGTAATTAATTATGCAAATCAAACTTACAGGTTTGGAAGCCTACTGGTGTGGTTTGTTTTGCTTTTTATGTAGGGATACATGACCTTGTATACCTTAGAGTATCCGTTTTGAAAATTTTATATCATCATTACTCATGCCTATAACTTTCAATAGTAACAGTATAATCATTAACAGCTGTTGATACCATAAACATTTAATTGTTAATACACATTAGTTGACCACTAATAGTTGACCACTTCCCCTACATTGACCATCTCCTTCAGTTGACCTAATTTTCATAGATTGGACATGCAGCACATGTACGTGTCAGTACAGTAGGCCTAGTTCCTTATGTTGACTGCCTCTGTATGGTGACTGGTTTGTTACAGTCCCTTGGGTGGTTGACTAACAGAGGTTCTACTGTATTCAATAAATAGAGAACGCTTCCTGATCAGTAAGACAAAGAAGATGAAACTAATAAAAATACCCACATATCACATCCCAACTTTCCATCCTCTCAGCTAAAAAAGTTGCCAAATTAAAACAAATATTGGTCTAATATTTTTGAAACTATTAATTGAAAATATGCTTTTTTTTTTTTTTTGAGATAGTGTCTCACTTTGTTGCCTGGTAGAGTACTATGGCGACATAGCTCACTGCACCATCAAACTCAAGCAATGCTCTTGTCTCAGCCTCCCCAGTCAGGGACTACAGGTGCCTGGTGCAACCCCTCTGATATTTTTAGAGATGGAATCTTGCTCTAGCTTAGGATGGTCTCGAACTTGCGAGCTAGATCCACCCACCTCAGCCTCCCAGAGTGCTGGGATTACAGGCATGAGCCACTGAGCCCAGCTTGAAAATATCTTTTTTAAAAAATTATGAAACCCTCTGGCAACCTGCAGAAAAATAAACCTTTATGCCCTCTACTGAAACTTTAATTGCTAAACATTTCAGGGAGTGGGGAGAAATTTCGCCTTATATACGGAAAATCATAAATCTGCATACTATTTCAATTTCTAGAATTTTATATTTAGAAAGAAATTAAGGCCGATGAAAAATTTTACCTGGAAAGACCTTCAGTGTATAGTCATAAAACAAGTCAAAATGAAGCACCGTGAATAACCAACATCAGGGGTTAAATAATAGAACTCTATACAGCTGCTGTTTGGTGGCTGCAGGAGTTTATTTCCAGATTTATTTAGGTATAAATAATACATAAAATTATATACATACATACATTTGCTGTATGCAATGTAATATTTTGAAATATGTAATACATTGTGTAACGTTTACCACAATTGAGTTAATTAACATATCCATCACCTCACTTATTTATAATTTTTTTTAATTTGCGATAAGAACTATAAAATCAACTCTCTTAATAATTTTCAAGAAAGAAAATTATTTATTAACTAAGTAGTGTAGCAACCATTATTACTCATGGAAAATAGGGTTTTGGAGTCAGAGTGACCTTTGACCAATTTAGGCAGAGTGACCTTTGACCAATATACACTTACTGTGTAACCTTGGACAAGTTCCTTAACCTTCTGTGCTTTTTGTCTCCTAATCTGTAAAATGAGGGTTAAAAAAATTAATAATAATAATAATAAGTTAACTGATGACTCCAAACTGAACCTCAGAGTCAAAGCATTCTATGATAGATATACTCTTATTTGAGTAAATGTGAATGTTACTTTTTTTGCATTATTATTATTATTATTGCTCAATACTTCGTTGCAGCAATCATCTGATTTCTTTTCTGAATGTATTTATCTTCATTTGTTCTTTACGGAGTTTTCGTTTCTAGTCCTTATCTTAAACATTGTTATTGTTATTAAAGTATAAGCCTTTTTAATTTTTTGAAGACAAAAAGTGGAAACGAAGTAAACACATGTATATGTAAAAAAAAAAATGACGGTAAGTATAGAACCACAACACAGGGCCATGACCGGCTTGAAATGAGTCAATGCAGGTCAAAGCTGAGTGCTCGCACATGGAAGAGCTTTGTAAGTATTGCATCATCATCAACATTTGTGTCCTTTTGCAAGTCAAGTGTAAAAGGCAGTTTATAAACATTCACAGCATCACTTAATTTTTGATGAAGAAAAACAATATTATGAATTTTTGTAGGAAGAGTCTTAAAGGGCATATATAAAAATTATTTACTTTCATTTTCTCTGCCTTCTGGGTTGAAGGGAAGATTTACTTCATTGGCTTTTATATGTGGTCTACAACATAACAAGGAAAATTAAGTAAGCCCAAATTATCATTAACATCAATCCCTGTAAATGGACATTTACCAAAGCAGTAGCAATTTCCCGTGTTGTCACTATTATCCTCACTAAGACCTCTCCCTGCCATTGTCATCAAGAACGTGAATACTGTGGTTGACAGTGTTAGGCTGGTTACCTTCACGTTCCTTAGCCCTTGTGCTTCTGACATTCCCCGGATGGTACACTTCGTGCACATTTGTTAAGTGTGAGTTCTGCTCAGAACACGCAGTGTTAGCACCGAGGATGAGATGCAAAGTAGCACAGAGGATGCTTTCTTATCCCAAGGAGACTGGGTTAAAAAGGTGCTTATCTTAGAGTCACTGTATTGTTTCCTCTTGTTGAGGAGCGAGGTCTGTCTCCAATGGGTTTCTCCAATGGCTAGAGAAAGCTTCTTTAAGAAAGTAGAAAGAGGCTCGTCACCTCATCACCTATAGCTCAAGTGGCTAGGGTGGCTTTAGTCACATACATTGGAGCTGGTGGGTTTGAATCCAGCCCAGGCCCAACAAACAACCATGAGAACTACAACTTAAAAATAGCCAGGCATTGTGGCGGGCGCCTGTAGTCCCAGGTACTTGGGAGTCTGAGGCAAGAGAATTGCGTAAGCCCAAGAGTTTGAGTTTGCTGTTAGTTATGATACTACAGCACTCTACCCAGTGAGACAGTTTGAGACTCTGTCTCAAAAAGTAAGAAAGATAGAGAGAGAGAGAGAGAGAGAGAGAGAGAGAGAGAGAGAGAGAGAGAGGAAGGAAGGAAGGAAGGAAGGAAGGAAGGAAGGAAGGAAAGAAGGAAAGAAAGAAAGAAAGAGAAAAGAAAAGAAAAGAAAGAAAGAAAAATATGGGGAGCAGATACCTTAAACTATATTAAAGTTGAGGAATCTGGGCATATAGAATTTAAATTATTAAACACAGCTCATGCTAGAAACACAATTTTAAAGTAAAATAACATTAGATTTCATTGCATTCAGGGAGATACTTAGGGTTCTGATAACGTTACTGAGTCTGAATTTCTGTAGAATCACATTTAATAGTTCTATAGGAGAGGAAACCACTAATACAACATCAGCTTTTGGTGTTCCTGGTATTTATGAGTCAAATGCAAATATCATCACTATACTCACAAATTTCAGATACAATGCAAAAAGGGAAATTAAAAAATAGTTTAACATAGAGTTCATCAAAAAATACACAGAGAGGCTCGGTGCCTGTGGCTCAATGGGCTAAGGCGCCAGCCACATACACCTGAGCTGGCGGGTTCAAACCTAGCCCCAGGCCCACCAAACAACAATGACGGCTGCAACCAAAAAATGGCCGGGCGTTGTGGCGGGCGCCTGTAGTCCCAGCTACTTGGGAGGCAGAGGCAAGAGACTTGCTTGAGCCCAGGAATTGGAGGTTGCTGTGAGCTGTGATGTCACAGCACTCTATCCAGGG
>CAUYON010118795.1:0-69843 GCA_963573935.1 Arctocebus calabarensis
CAGTGAAGGCTAAGGGGGCGGGGGCTTTGTGTCACTATGAGCGGGGCGACCTCGGCAGCACAGGCAGCATCAGTTGCTATGGCCGTGGGTCACAGCTATTCGCAGCGGCCGTGAAGGCTGGAGGGGAGGGGAGGAGCCACGCGGTTGCTGTGGATCTTGGGGCCTCTGCGGTGTGTCCCTGTTCCCGGGGTGGTGGCTTCCGCAGCGGCACCCAGGCAGTGATTGCTATGGCCGTAAAGGTGTCCTCTCTCTTCGCAGTGCGGCAGCTTTGGAGCGACAGCAGAACCACCCTGGCGACGGTTGCTATGGACGGGGCTCCCCAGCCGCTCCCAGCCGCAGTGCAGGCTAGAGGGCCGGGGCTTTGCGGGGCTGTTGGTGGGAACTTGAACTTCAGTTATTCTCCATCTGATGTGCCCGGTGGCCCTCCTTGCCAACTTCCACAGCTTCCATAGCTCAAAGTGTCTTTTCCGCCCCTCTCAGGGTTTACTATGGTCCCCGCCTAGTGTAACTCTGACTGATCGCCAATTCTTTCTCCCTCTCATTGATCTGGGGAAAAGGCGCTCGCCATTTTGGACATTCCAATGTGTCAGTCCGCCAGAGTCCGGACCCCTCGGCTCGCAGCAGGGCTGCCTGGGACTCCGTGCTTCTCAATAGCGTCCCTTTCTGATCAGTAAGCTCTGAGTTCCATGCTTCAGTGGAGTTTTCTCTGATTAGAGCTTGTGGGATGGGACTTGCTGTCCTCCCTGTGGGAGGGGCCGGCTGCCCCTCCGCGGGGCAGAGGGAAACAGTCTGCAACAGGTTCCCCGGTTAAGAACTATATTTCAAACGTGTCAATCCTCCCGATCTCTGTGTCTCACCAGCTGCCCTTCCACTCCAATAGTTCGCACAGGGAAATATCCAGAGCTCCCACCCTCTCACCTGCTGACCTGGGAGAGATGGGCTACGGGACCGTCTCCACCGCCATCCAATGGTTCTTTTTATTTACAGCAAATCACTAACACAATTTGCCTTTATTTTTCACCAGTTAATTGAATTGAGTTATTCTTACCACATGCTTATTAATACAGTTAATTGTAGTTAAAATTCTTGTATAAACAGGAAAAGCATCATAGAGATCCTGGGTTTCTGTTAACAAATATTTACAACCCAGTGAAGGTTTTCTGTTTTCTTCTTACCATCTATCCACTTCTTCTAGCTCTAAATTCTCACTGTACTTTGTTAAAGTATTTCTTGCAGCTCTTCATATACAGTTTCATTTCATTTGTATATTTGTGTATAACTTCTTATTTCACTGGAATTTTTGGAGATCAAGGATTTTCTTCACATTTTCTAGAGCATCCAGTACAATGTTACATATTTAATAGCTTGTTGATATGTGTTAAATTATTGAAAGCCATAGAATTTTATCATTAAAAGAGAACTTGACAAGAAATCTAATTCTTATCTCAAAACTTTGGAGACTCCCTATTTTTATCTTCACAAGAAAATATGTAAATTATATGAAAACATCAACAACGTGCAGAATTTAGGACCTTACTCCACTTAGGGATAATTCTGATAAACAAAAATACATTGAAAATTCACAGCTTGAATTGTCTCTGGCTTGGAAGTATACACCAAAGCATTCAATTAGAATTTGTTGTGGTTTCCCATATGGCAAATCTTCCTTAAAACTCCAGGTCTTTCAAAGTGATTTTCAGATCTCTAAAGTAATAGACACCCTTTTAAAACCATTTGCAATTTTTGGAATCTGAAAACTGGGGAGATGTGATTATGAACTAATATATAATATTGTATCTTTGCTAAACTCCCTGAGTGAGATACTTGCTCAAATATTTACTAGTACATTCTCTGCAACCAACTTTCAAATGAGTCAGGGAAAATAAAGATCTAGACAGACAGAAACACACATAAACATTAGAGAGAAGAGGAGAGCAATATAGGAAAATACTAACCATCAGTGCATCTAGGTAAAAGACACAGTTTATACTGTACTATTTCTGATACTATTCTGAAGCTTGAAATTTTTCAAGTGAAAGTCAGAAGAAAATAAATGAATTCAAACTTACACATTCACTCTCCACAATGCTCATTTCGTACCTTTCGATCTTTTAGATTTCCTTCAAGTAACAGGGTTTTGAGGAACTAGTACTTCTATTTAGACAACAGAGTTTTGATGGCTTAAACAGAAATTGATGTCTCACAGTCGCAGAGGCCGGAGACTCCCAGATCCGGGTAGCAGCATAATCAAGTGTGGCGATGACCCCCTCCCTGGTCTGCAATGCTGCCCTCCTTCTGTGTCCTCACATGACAGAGGACACAGCGAGGAAGCAAGGTCTCTTGTGTCTCTTACCAGGGCACTGAGCCCATCGGGAGGGCTTCACCCTCGTGACCTACTTACTTCCCAAAGGCCCCATCTCCAAACACTGTCACATTGGGGATCAGGTTTCAACATATGAACTTTGAGGAGACACAAACATTCAGTCCATAGTAATACCTAAGAAGAAAGAGCCTCTCAAGTCAGTTACCATGGATAGATCTTATATGTAAATATCAGCACCAGCTTGCTTTCCTATCAAAATGGCATTCATATGTGTTAAAATATGAGGCACATTTAAATTTTCCAGTAATCTTTTGAAAGGTCAAGAAAGTTTAAGAAAAGGGTCCTAGATATTCTTATTTCTGATATTGACAAAGAAATTCAGAAAGAGCTTCTTGTATACAACCATACTGTCAATACACAAATGCAGTCAACTTTCCATATAAATTACAAGATTTACTCAGAAAATAAGATCTCCAGTTGGTTTTAAAAAATGGGTTGAATGAACTGAATTAAACATGAAACTCTCAAATATCTTAACAGCTAAAGTAACAGTCAAAAAACTTCTTAAAGCGAACTTTTGTGTTTATAAAAAGCAAACCTAGACTCTTAAAGTTTCGACATCACAATTGCTATTGCCATCACTAGTAAAGCCTTTCTTTTCTGTCTCTTGTATATCACAATTAAATAAATAACTAGAAAGAAGTAGTTACATTGAAGTTTGGTCACTGTCACATGGATTCTTAGTTTCGTTTGTGGGACTGCAATCATATTGAAAAAAACGAGGAAGAGAAGGGGAGAGAGAAATGAAAAAGTGCTTGTCTGAATTATGAGCAAGGAAACAGGTTTTCCTCTGCAATCTCCAGAAAGGAACACGGTACTATGACATCTTGATTTCAGCCCAGTGAGACCCATGCTGGACTTCTGACCTACAGCACTGTAAGACACTAAATTTGTGTTGTTAGGTCACAAAATGTGGGGTAAGTTGTTAAAGCAGCAACTAAAAACAAATACAAATACAGGATAAGGTTTGTTTTATAGGTCATAGATAGGATTCCAGGGTAAATGCTGGACTTAATGTGGAAGAAAATGGAATGAGAAATTTTAGTTGTTTTATAGAAATCTGCCATTAACAATAATAAAATGCATGCCACCAGCTTTTGTTGCACTAAAGGAAAGAATTAAAATTCAAGATAGAATTTTCTCTTTTTTTCAAAGACCCAAGGCTTAACACTGTGGTCCTCATTAGTTCAAAGTCACAAGCTTTATAAGGAGATTTAATTGCTAACATAATTGAATTAAGTGGCTATTATGAAACTTACCTCCTTGATACTTTCAATATCTGTTCATTGTTTGGAATAACTTGTCTACTTGAACAATTAAGATATGTGAAAACAGAGTTAGATGGTAAACTATAAAAGCAGACCTACCTAGGCTTATAAGGTTTGGGGGATACAGTAAGTAGAATTCATGTTAAGAAGTATCTCTGAATCCTCATGCAATCTTTGCTGAAGTGCACAATCTAGAAAAGCAAAATATACTACTAAATGGCAGATTACTAAAGGAAACTAGGAAAATTCAAAACAAAATTAACTAAAAAATGAGCATGCCATTAGAAAGAATGTTGCCAGAAAATAAAAGAAGACAGAAACTGTGTAGTGTAAGTAATAAGGGGAAGTGATAATGCCAACAGGAGTCTGTAGGTTAAGAGCCGGTTTTTCAATTCTATTTTTATTAAATCAAGTCCCTTTTTCTATTTTTTTGTGAACCAGGTATTTCAGGCAATACCTCCAAACTCAAATACAACAGCTAAACAAATCTGTAATTTGGGGGATGAAGATTCAAAATTTATACTAAAGTGACAAAAGCAATGTTGTAGCGTAAGAGTTTCAAGCCCTGTCCTCTCAAAGAAACATTTATTTAAACAACCACCCATATACAAAATATCTTCCCAAGAGCTAAGGAACCCAGGTAAGAAATTATAGCACCTGGGAGGGGCACAGAAATAAGAAAAGTTATACTAAAGAGAGTAGGAAGGCCAGTTTCACCTTCCCTGCATCACTCAGACCCCATGCCTGCAGCACAGTCTGGAGACAGAAACCTTTCGTGTGGACTTGGCTTTACCACAGACACTAACACAAGGCCAACTCCTGCAGAGCCAGGCTGGCCTTGTGTTAGGGTCTGTGGAGTCAGGTTCCGGGCTCACCCCAATGCTGCGCAGATATAATTGCTGAGGCTCCAGGCCAACTCCCACAAACTCAAGCCTGGTGGACCTAGACACCAGGCCAGACTCTGTGGCCTCTGGCTCCAAGCCCACCCCAGTAACAGACTGGCCTGTGTAGAGCCAGGTCCCAGGCCAGCCCCTATAGACCCAAGCACCAGGTAACCCGTTCCACGGACTCTGCTAAAGGTCCTGTGCAGAACTTCTGATGGGATGATTACTGGAGGACTTTCCCTGCCAAAGCCATTCCTTAAAGCTTGGAAGAGGTACCTAATTCTTTGAGCATGCAGATTGTAACGTAGGGCCACAAAGATCATGAATAATAAGGGACATGTGATACCACTCAAAACACAAAATTTAGCAGCAGTAACCAACCCAAAAGAAATACAGATCTATGAACTACCTGACAAAGAATTCAAAATAACCATCCTAAAAAGACTCATTCAGCTACAAGAGAACACAGAAGACTAACAAAATAAAAAAAAAAAAAAAAAATGAACAAAAAGTTGAAACAAGGAAAAGAAATCATAAAAAGCATGAACAAAAAGTTGAACAAGGAAATAGAAATCATAAAAAGAACCAATGGCCAGTGGCTCATGCCTGTAATCCTAGCACTGTGGGAAGCTAAGGAGGGCAGATCACTTGAGCTCCCAAGTTCAAAACCAGCCTGAGCTAGAGCAAGATTCTACCTCTGAACATAGCCGGGTATTGTGGTTGGCACCTGTAATCCCAGCTACTAGGGAGGCTGAGTCAAGAGGATTGTTTGAGCCCAAGAGTTAGAGATTGCTGTGAGCTGTGACACCACTGCACTCGACCAGGGGCAACAAAGAAAGACTCTGTTGAAAGAGGGGAGGGAAAGGGAAGGGAAATAGGAAGGGAAGGGAAGGGAAGGGAAGGGAAGGGAAAAGGGAGGGAAAGGGAAGGGAGGAAAGGAAAGGAAAGGAAAGGAAGGAAGGAAAGAAGGAAGGAAAAGAAAGAAAGGAAGCACGGACTAAAGAAGGAAAGAAGGAAGGAAGGAAGAAAGGAAGGTAAAGGGGAGGGAAGAGAAAGGGGAGGGAAAGGGAAGGGAGGAAAGGAAAGGAAAGGAAGGAAGGAAAAGGAAGAAAGGAAGGAAGGACCAAATAGAAATTATAGAGCTGAAGAACACAATGACTGAACTATTAAAAAGTCTATGGAGATCTTCCATAGTAGACTTCATAAAGCCTTTCTGCAGAATCAGCAAGCTCTAAGACAGACCATTTAAAATTATCTAGTCAGGAGGTAATTTTAAGTGAGAAGAGTTAAAAAAGAAAAAAGAATTTAAAAGAGTGAAGACAGCCTATGAGACTTACAGAGCATCATCAACATAACCAATATATGCAAATGAGAATAACAAAAGACAAGAAAGAGAAAGGAGTAGAAAATTTATTTAAAGAAATAATTATCTAAACCATCCCAATTTGGAAAAGTGAACATCCAAACCCATGAAACCCAAAGAGCCTGAAATAGACTAAACATAAAGAAATATTTACCAAGACATCTTTTAATCAAATTCTATAAAGTCAAAGACAAGAAGACAATTTTGAAAAAAGAAACATGATTTATCTCACGTAAGTAAATGGTCTTAAGACTATGAGTAGATTTCTCAGCAGAAACCTTGCAGGATGGGAGAAAGTGGGATAATATATTCAAAGTGCTGAAAGAAAAAAATGCCAACCAAAAATACTACACCTGCCAAAGGTGACCCTTGGAAATGAAAGACTTTTCCAGAAAAACAAAAGCTGAGAGTTCATAACCACCTGTCCTGCCTTACAAAAAAATGCTAAAGGGAGTTTCTCCAAGTTAAAATGAAAAAATGCTAACAACATGAAAACACAGGTTGATGCAGAAGTAACTGCAGTTTCTGTTGAAATTTGCCACTTGATACTGGAATACATTCTTAAATTAATGTGGTCATATTATATATCATTTTAATGCACATTTCCCACTTCATTTTCTTTTTTCTTTCTTTTTTTTGCTGAAGATGTATTACTTACTGTTTACACTGCATTTATTTTGGACCACAGAAATGATTTTAGACAAAAAGCAAATTCATGTGACTTTCTTGAGTTCAAAATGGATCATAAAGCATGGAGACAACTTGCACCATGTTCGGCCCAGGAACTGCTAATGAACGTACAGTGCAGTATTGGCTCAGTAAGTGTACCAAGGAGATGGGAGCCCTGAAGACGAGGAGCATAGTGGCCAGCCACTGAAAGCTGCCAATGACCAACTGAGAGCAGTCATGCACGCTGATCCTCTGACAACTGCATGAGAAATCACCAAATGTCAACCATTCTACGGTCATTTGGCATTTGAAGCAAATTAGAAAAGTGAAAAAGCTTCTCATTTTATGGAACAATAAGGAACCATTTTTTATTCAGATTGTGATGTAGAACAAAAAATCAGATTGTGGTTGAACCAGTGACAATCAGTTTAGTGGCTGGGCCAAAAGGAACGTCCAAAGCACTTCCCAAAGCTAAACTTGCACCAATAAAAGGTCATGGTCACTGTTTATTGGTTTGCTGCTGGTCTATTCACTACAGCTTTGTGAATCCCAGAGAAACCATTCCATCTAAAAAATATGCTCAGCAAGTCAATGAAATGCAGAGAAAAGTGCAATGCCTGCAGCTGGTATTGCTCAACAGAAGGGCCCAAATCTTCTCCAGAGCAACACGCAACCATGCATCGCACAACCAATGCTTCAAAAGTTGAACAAATTAGGCTACGAGTTCTACCTCATGCACCACATTCACTGGACCTTTCGGCAACTAACTACCACTTTTTGAAGCATCTTGACAACTTTTTGCAGGGAAAATGCTTCCACACCAAGAAGGATGCAAAACATGCTTGCCAAGAGTTCATCAAATCCCAAAGCACAGATTTTTATGCTACAGAAACTTGTTTCTTGTTGGCAACAATGTGTTGATTGTAACGGTTCCTATTTTGATTTAAAAAGATGTGTGTGAGCGTGGTCAAAATTCATAGTCAAAAACCGCAATTATTTTTGCACCAACCTAACATAAAGTCTAATTCAGGTTATTGTTGTACTGTAATGGTAGTGTATAACCTAATATAAAAGGTAAAATACAAATGTATTAAAAATAACTAGCTATAATTGCTTGTTAAAGGATACACGTCATAAAAATATATAAATTGTGATATCAGTAACATAAAATGAAGGGAAAGGAAAAGTTAAAGTATAAAGTTTCTGTATACAATTGTTATTAGCTTAAAACAGACCATTATAACAATATATTTTTTCAATAAGCCTCATGTTAACCCCATAAATGCAAAAAAACCTGTAATACATACATAAAAGATAAAGAGGAAGGAATCGAAGCCTATTATTACAAAAAATTATCAAATCACAAGGGAAGACAGCAAGAGATTAAAAAAGGAACTACAAAATAGTGAGAAAATAATTAACAAAATGGCAATAGTAAGTCCTCACCGTATATCAACAATCACTTTCAATGCAGATGGATTAAAGATTCCACTTAAAAAAATAGTGGCTGATGGAAAGAAAAACAAGATCCAACTATATCTGACTACAAAAGACTCACTTATGCTTTAAGAATGCCTAACAGGGAACAAATGTTAAAAGATATTCCAGTGGTACACAAAAAAGAGCAAGGGAGGCTATACTTACATCAGACAAAGTAGACATTTAGTCAAAAACCATCATAAGACAAAGAAGATCATGTAATAATGAAGAATTCAATTCCTTAAGACGACAGAACAATTATAAACATAAATGCACCCCACTTCAGAACATAAAGTGAACCCTAACGGAACAGAAATGGATAAAAGTGTAGCACATGACATTATACACAATATACAATAGTTGATAATAAATGACAATGTTCCTGGTTTATGTATTCATTATACAATACTTGTTATGATTTTACAGTATATTTCTTCTACTTATTAAAAAAAAAATTCACTGTAAAACAGCCTCAGCCCTGTTCTTCAGGAAGTTTTCCTGAAGAAGGCGTTGTTATCATGGGAGATGACTACTCCATGTGTGATACAGAATTTCCAGTGGGGTAAGAGGCAGAGGTGGAAGACATTCCACCGGTGATCTTGACCTTATGTGGTACTAGGCCAATGTATGTGCTTGTGTCTCAGTTTTTAACCAAAAGGTTTTAAAAATAAAAGTAAATAGAAATAAAAATAGGAAAATGCTTATAAAGCAAGGATAGAAATAAAGAATATTTTGTACAATAATGTGTTTATGCTTCCTGCTAAGTATTATACAAGAACTAAAAAGTTTAAAGAAAATTAAATTTATGAAGTAAAAGTTACAGTAAGCTAAGATTAATTTATAATTGAAGAAAGTTCTTTTTAAGAATTGAGCACAGCCTAAATGTACAGTGTTTATAAATTCTACAGTAGTGTGTAGTAATGACCTCAGCCTTCACAGTCACTCACCACTCTGTACACAGCCAGAGCAACTTTCAGTCCTGCAAGCTCCATCCACAGTGAGTACACGTGTATTCATATGTGTACTATATTTTATTCTAAACCATATTCTTACTGTACCTTTTCTATGTTTAGATATGTTCAGATACATAAATATTTACCATTCTATAATGGTATAATTGTATGCAATATTCAGTACAGCAATATCCTATACAAGTTTGTAGCATAAGCTGCCCAGGGGTGTCCTACCTTTTTTTCTTTTCTACCATACATTGGAAGGAAAAAAAAGTTGTCTTAGGCCACACAATAAAATACAAAACATGAATGACAGTTGATGGGCATAAAAAAAAAAAGGTCTGTGCATACTTTTCGTGATGTCCAACATCACAGATAATTAAAACAGTCCTCAAATAATCTGCATGCAGCCTGGGGGTAGCAGGCTGGACAACTGTTACCACCTCACATAGCCTGGGTATACAGCAGGCTACACGCCATCTAGGTTTGTACAAGTGCATAACCTAAGGACCCACTTCTCAGAATCTATCCCTGTTGTTAAGTGACACATAGATGAGGATAGAAGGGGACTCCAATTCCCGACTTTAGACAATGGCTAGGTCATCCAGACAGAAAATCAGAAAGAAGACAACGAACATGAAGACCACAGACCAGATGGACCGAACAGATACACACAAAACGTTCCCTCCAAGGGGAGCAAAATCAGCATTTCTTTTACGCACACACGGGAAAGATCGCATATTAGGCCACAAAGTAAGTTTTAACAACTTTTGAAAGGTTGAAATCCTATCAAATATCATTTCCAAACACAATTATATGAAACTAGAAATCGGTAACAGGGAAAATCAAGAAAGTCACAAATATGTAGAAATTAAATTAATCTCCCCAGCACTTGCGGTACAAGTAGTATGATCTTTGGAAGTCAAACTCTTGAGTTCAAATCCCAGCTCTGCTACTTACCTTCTGGATGACCTCGTCTGAAGGTAAGGCAACCTGTGTACATCTCCATCATAAAGACAACAGGGAGAGCCCCAGGCACACTGTCTAACATACAGTAGGTGCTAAATAAAGAGAATTATTTACATGGCAGAGATTGATAATCTTCCAATAACCATTTTCTTTCTTTTAAAAATACAACAGCTACATTTCCAGACCTTGCAGATAGATGTACCCATGTGCTAAGTTCTGGCTAGTGATGGTAAGCATGAAGTCTCATGTGTAACTTCCAGGTCACATACTTCTAAAAAAGCTGCTTGTCTTGAACTTGTTTCTTGTTTCCTTTTTCCATGAATGTGAGTGTGGTGGAGGAGATACAGATTCATCTCTGTGGACAAGAATAACACCGTAGGGATGGCAGAACGAGACAGAAGGAACGAGGTCCCTGGATAGCAATGTGAAACAGGACAGCCTGGCATTCTGAACTGCCTGCCAGCCCAGACTTACACAAGCAAGAGAAAGAAACCTTCTATTTTCTGCAGGCAAAAGGATAATACTTACAAGTAAAGCCATTTTACTACCTAGACTATTCAGAATCTAGCTGAATCTTTGGATAACATATTTTTCAAGCTAAGTTTTCCAGAATACCCTTACAAATGTAAGAATTCTCAAAAGCTATATCACTACTGAAAAGAATCATGTGAACAGAAAAAATAAACTCTTTGTGGCAGTATGTTCAAAATGAAAAAGAATTTATCTTTTCTCTGTAACATTCATGACTATTCATTTGATAAGATTTATTCAGAACAACATGATACTGGATTTACAATTAGTATGAAATAAAACGTTCTGTGGGAAATGTTCACAGAAGGCTGAGGGGAAAGAGACTTATATTCCTGTCTTTTTGCTTCATCCCCAAAAGTAAAGCCTTATAAGCCTGTTACCAAGCAGAAATATCCCCATTAATAATGCAAGAAAGAAGTTGAATTCTAGGATCACTTCATAAATAACCATCTCATTTTCCCAAAAGTCAAATGGTAATTTTCCCTCATACACTACCAGCAGCAATGCTTTCTTTATACTTTTCTGTGAGCTGGGGGGAAAAAAAAAACTCACCAAAAGTATACACACAAAAGCTTATACTGAGTGGTCAGACATGATGGCTTATGCCAGCAATCCAGGCACTTTGGGAGGCTGAGACAGGAGGATTATATGAGGCCATGAGTTTAAGATCAGCCTGGGCAACATAAAGAGACCATTATGTCTACAAAAACTTTTAAACATCGGCTGGGCATGGTTGCACCCCTGTAGTCCCAGCTACTCAGGAGGCGGAGGCAGGAAGATTGCTTGAGCCTGGAAGTTGGAGGGCTGATCTGCTACGCTCTACAACTGTACTCAGGCCTGGGCAACAGAGTGAGACTCCATTTAAATATTTTGAAAAAGCTTATACTGAGGGAAGAAAAGCAAAGACTTTGCTAAACTTTAATAAACATTAAAGCAATTAAAAGCAGACTGCAAGTCCTAATTAAACTTTCTTCATTCTAAGAAAGCAAAGTAGGCATCATAAAATTTCCCAAATCCAAAGGTGCCCAGGGTTCATTCATACAAATCCTTTCACGGTTTCGAGGTTGTTAAATAATTGCAGATGACCAAAATTGTATTACATCTTCTTAGCATAGAGGTTAAAATTATAAACCATGAAGCCAGACTGCCTGAATTCAAATTAAGGGTCTACCGCTTACTATTTTTGTGTCTTAATTTTGTTAATCTCCCTACTTCAGTTTACCATAAAGGGGGAATATTAATAGAATCTGGCCCACGAGTGCAGTTATGAGAACGTAATGATTCAACTATTAATAGAATTTAGCTCTGAACAAGTGTGACTACTTTTGTCTTTCTAGTTGTCTTTTTTCCCTTTACATGCAGGTGTGTGTGTTTATGTATATATCAATCACATATCAAAACAAACTATGAAACACATAGACATACACCTAAAATCATGCAAAGTCACTTGCTTTAATTTAATCCCAAACTTTAATTCTTCAAAATGCTTGTGGTTATAATT
Source organism: Arctocebus calabarensis (assembly GCA_963573935.1). Classification (NCBI taxonomy): domain Eukaryota; kingdom Metazoa; phylum Chordata; class Mammalia; order Primates; family Lorisidae; genus Arctocebus; species Arctocebus calabarensis. Next base: position 12,001 of record CAUYON010118795.1, read on the forward strand.
TCCAGAGACTACCAATTTCACTCACCCAACAACTGAGTACATACCATATAGTACTTAAGGCACAGTAATAGTTAAGATTAAAGGGAAAAGACAAGAAGCTCATTCTCAGAGCAGCATTGTCCTACATACATATAATGAGAGCCACAAATGTGAGGCACATACAGAATTTTAAACTTTCCAGTTTCTATATAAAAGGAAGAGGTAAATTTATTTTTTTAATATTCTAATTAACGAAATATATCCAGACTATAGCTCACTAATGGATAATTAATCCTTTAGAAATAGTCATGTCACATTTTTCTTTTTATACTGTATCCTTTAAATTTAGCATTATCTTATACTTATAGCATATCTGAATACAGGTGCTAAATTTTCATTGGAAATACTGTGATCTTTACCCACTTCTTCCCTTTTTCACCTAGTGAGCTACTACAAAAGTTGGGGGCTATACTGTCCAATACAACAGCCACTAGTTACATGTGGCTACTTGCATTTACCTTGTATCAAATCAAATTAAAACTTTAGTTCCGCTATCACAGTAGCCACTATTTAAAGTGTTCATTTTAAGGCTACTGACTATACTGAAGACAAATGTGCCATAACTACATTTAGATAATTTCTACAGTAGAATTATCAGTCAAGTGCAGCAGGAGCATTGAAGAAGTAGAAACGGGGCCAGACGTGGTGTCTCGTGCCATAATTGTAGCACTCTGGGAGGCTGAGGTGAGTGGATTACTCAAGCTCAGGAGTTCAGGACCAGCCTAACCAAGAGCAAGATCCCTCTCTACAAAAGAAAAAGAAAAAAGGTTGAAAAAGTAGAAGCAAAGTCAATCCAAGAGAAACACATCGAAGAAGAGGTTAATCTTTGGCAAAAATGTAAAGAATAAGCAGGAATTTGCCAGATAGACAAATTGGGACACAGTGTTTAAGTAAAAAGAACAAAACCATAAGAAAAGGACCAAGAATTTCAGAACATTTACCAGAAAAAATTATGAATAGTTCAGGATTACCAAAGACATAAAACTGGTCAAAGCTTGGGCAGGGAACAAATCCTAAAACATTTTAGAGCCCATGATGTAACATCCCAGGATACCAGAGACTTGCTGAAAAGGAAACCTTTCCTCCCTACAACTGTGGCAAAACCAAGGAAGGAAGAAGTGAGTGTTCAATGGAAGGAAGAAGGAAGAATCAAAGAAGCTATGTCTTCAATCCAAGAGGCTAAATAAAGTTAACATATAAAATTTATGAGCATAAACATGTAAAACAGATTGACAAATAATCTCAAATAAGTTTAACTGACCATTTTACCATTATCAACACCAAAGAACTTTTATTTTAAATAATCAACTTTAAGAAATTTTGCTCTCTTGCTCAAAATTAGATTTGGAAATTAGTCTGGAGAGACTTTAACAATGATACTAAATAATTTCTGCATCCAACAATTTTATTTAGCGGAAGGCAATCATGAAAATTTTGAAAGCCAAAAGCCATCTGTATTGTTTAACTCCCACTGAGTTCCAGGAATAGTACTTAAAATTGTTCCAGAAAGTCCTATTGTCTAAACTGGCTTATAATATTAAGCTATCACATATAACACAAAAGGATTAAGAGTTTAACATAGAATAAGTAAAATAAAGAATAAAAGTTATAAAGAAGATATTTTAATTCCTTTAAATCACAAAATAATGTAGTACAACATATTCCAAACAAATCTTTTTTAATAGTTATATTCCTAATATAAAGCAATAAATATTAGAAGTGATCAGAGTCAACGTCATTGGCTCCAACCCCTATGCTCTCTAGAGAAACATTACTTTTTAAGAGAACAGAGTAAAGTATCCAACATAGTGTCTTAAGTACAAATTCTGACTGCTCCAAACTGGCCCATTCAATACAGATTTAACAAACCAGTTTCTACAGTAAAGACTTTCAAGATTTTTTTCCTCCATTTTAATTATTGGCAACTAAAAACATAAAATATCTTTCAGCACCTTAGTTCTTCAAAATCCTAAGCAATGCTCATATAAGAAAATGATATGCTGAATTCCAATTTTATACTATCTTATCATGTAGATAGCCATTGTTATTGCTCATACAAGCCCAAATAGAAATATTTGTGTAAGCGTCATGGTAACCACAATGGAAAAACTTATAGCAGAGTCGCTAAAATTAAAAACCAATAAATTAACACATACTACCAGAGAAAATCACTTAACCACAAAGAAAGGAAGAGAGAAGTTACAAAACAAGGAGAAAAAAAGCAGCAAAATAGTATAATAGTAAGTCTTTATCTATCAATAATAACACTGAATGTAAAATGGACTCAGTTTTCCAACCAAAAAGCCTAGTGTGGCTGAACAGGTAAAGAAACAAAACCAAATTATATGCTGTCTATAAGAAACCCACATAAGCTACACACAGACTGAAAGTGAGGAGGTGGGAAAAGATATTCCATGCAAATGGTATCCAAAGAAAGAGTCGCTATATGTACATCAGATAGAATAGACTACATATCAAAGACTGTAAAAAGAGACCAAAAAAGTTATCAAATGATGATAAAGAGGTCAATTTAGAAAGAAGATATATAACAATTATCTATGCACCCACAATGGGAGCTCTCACGTGTATAAAGTAAACATTAATAAATCTAAAGGGAAAAACAGCAGTATAATTACAGTAAGGAACTTTGACACACCACTGTCAACACTAGAGAGATCATAGATAGAAAATTAGCCCAAAAAACCCCAAAAAGTTAAACTGATAGACCTAATGGACATTTATTGAACATTTTACCAACTGCTATATAACTACATATTTTTCACATTAGCATTCTCTGGAATAGACCATATCTTAGGCACAAAATAGGACTGAACAAATTCAAAATAGCAGAAATCATATCAAACATCTTTTCTGACAACAGTTGGAATAAAACCAGAAATCAATAACAAGAGGAACCTCGGAAACCACACAAATACAAGGAAATTAAACAACATGCTCCTGAATGACTAATGGACCAATGAAGAAATTAAGAAGGAAATTCAAAAACTTCTTAAACAAATGAAAATGACAATACAGATTGGGCGTCGTAGGTAGCTCACACTTGTAATCCCAGAATTCTAGAAGGCTAAGGTGAGTGGACTGAGCTCACAAACAAGCATGAGCAAGAGCAAGACCCCATCTCTAAAAATAGCTGGGCGTTGTGGCAGGTGCCTGTAGTTCCAGCTACTTGGGAGGCTGAGGCAAGAGAATTGCTTGAGCCCAAGAGTTAGAGGTTGCTGTGAGCTATGATGCCATGCATTCTACCAAGGTGATAAAGTGAGACTTTGTGAAAGAAAGAAAGAGGGAGGGAGGGAACGAGGGAGGAAGGAAGGAAGAAAGAAAGAAAGAAGGAAAGAAGGAAAGAAAGAAAGAAAGAAGGAAAGAAGGAAAGAAAGAAGGAAAGAAAAAGAAAGAAAGAAAGAGAGAGAGAAAAAGAAAGAAAGGAAGGAAGGAAGGAAGGAAGGAAGGAAGGAAGGAAGGAAGAAAGGAAGGAAGGAAGGGAGGAAAGAAAGAAAGAAAGAAGGAAAGAAAGAAAATGGAAATCCAACATACTAGAATCTATGGAATGCAGCAAAAGCAGAACTATGGGGGAAGTTTATAGCAATAAACACCTACATGAAAAAGTATAAAGACTTCAAATAAATGACCTAATGTACATCAAGGACTGAGAAAAGTAAGAACAAACCAAACCCAAAATCAGTAGAAGGAAAGAAATAATAAAGATCAGGGCAGAAATAAATAAAATTGAAACTAAAATAAAAATACAGAAGATCAATGAAACAAAATTTTGTTTGACAAGATGAACAAAATCCTTAGCATGCTAAGAAAAAAAAGACTGAAATAAATAAAATCAGAAACCTTAAAAAGGGAGACATAATTGAGACCACAGGAATAATAAAGAATCATCAGGCTATTATGAACAACTATTAATACATGCCAACAAATTGGAAAACCTAGAAGAAGTAAACAAATTCCCAGACACACATATACAACCTACCAGGATTAAACCATGAAGAAATAGAAAACCTTAACAAACGAATAATGAGTAGTAACATCAAAGCCATAGTCAAAAATCTCTTGTAAAAAAAATATTCTCAAGATCGGGTGCTGTCACTGCTGATTTTTACCAAAATTCAGTTCATTTTTAAAAGAACTAATACCAGTTCTATTCAAACTCTTCAAAAACACTGAAGAGGAAGAAATATGTCTAAACTCATTCTACGAGGCTAGCATTACCTTTGATGCCAAAACAAGGACACAACCAAAAAAGAAAACTGGAGGCCAATACCCCTGATGAATATAAGTGCAAAAAATCCTCAACAAAATACTAGCAAACCAAATTCACCAACATATTAAAAAGATCATTCACCATGATCAAGTTGAATTCATCCCAAAGATGCAAGCCTGGTTCGTTATATGCAAATCCAAAAATGTGATATATCACGTTAACAGAACCAAAAACAAAACTATGATTATTTCAAGAGAAGCCAAAAGAGCATTCAAGACAATTCAACATTCTTTTATGATAAAAACCCTTATCAAGCTGAGTATTAAAGAAAAATACCCCCAAACAATAAAAACCATATATAACAAACCCACAGCTAACATCATTCTGAATGATGAAAAATTGAAGGCCTTTCCTGTAAGATCTAGAACAAAACAAGGAGGCCCACTTTCACCACCTCTATTCAACACAGTCCTGAAAGTATTGGCCAGGGCATTTAGGCAAAAGAAATAAAAAGTATTTGCATGGGAAAGAAAGAAACCAAATTGTCCTTGTTGGCAGACATGATATTCTACCTAGGAAAACCTGAAGACACCATCAAAAAACTGTTAGAATTGACAAATTAATTCAGCAAAGTTTCAGCATACAAAGTCAACATTCGAGAATCAGTAGCATTTGTGTATGCCAACAGTGAACAGTCTGGGGAAAAACATCAAGAAAGTAATCCCATTTACAATGGGATTGTAAAAAGAATACAAGCTACAAAGAATATAAAATACCTAGGAATCAATTTAACCAAAAAATTAAATACCTATGCAAGGAAAACTATAGAACACAGATGGAAGAAATTAAAGATGACATAAAAAATGCAAAAATATCCCATACTCATGGATTGGAAGAATTAATATTGTTAAAATGACAATACTACCCAAAGCAATTTATAGATTCAATGCCATCACTGTCAAAATACCAATCACATTCTTCACAGAAATGAAAAAAAAATCCTAAAATTTATATGGAACCACAAAAGACCCTGAATAGCCAAAACAATCCTGGGCAAAAAGAACAAAGCTGGTTGTGCCCTCTCGCCCCAGACTTCCAAAGCCCCTTGTGCTGCAGGGCTCTGTTATTAGCCTCTTTCATCTTTAATTTATACTCTCCTCCTGTGTGATCTCATCTAAATCCACAACTTCAATAACATGTATGTTGATGTCTGTCAGACTAAAATATCTATCCGGTCCAGATGCTGCTGCTAAGATCCAGGGTCCTAGAGACAAAACGCTACTCTCCATCTCTTCCAAGGTGTATAACAAGCATTCCAAACCAACCACTGGTAAGACCATCTAGGCCACTGGACTGGAGTTTTTGTTTTTTTAATTTTCTTTCTTGGCGCTTCTATTTGTAAGGATTGGCATTTTGTGACTTTTATCCTTTATGGAGTTCTCCCAAGGAGCAAACAGAAATTTAACTTACTTTTTAAAATAGAAAAACTCATTTTATCTTGCAATTACCATATGGGTCCATTGAACTCTTATAAATCTAACATCTCTTCTATAATCTAATTTGCCTTATAAATCTAACATATTATGGGGCCTTAGTGATCTTATTTTTCCTGTATCTTTAATTCTTATGCTAGTTACTCATCCTGAAAATTGTTCATCACTAGATATCAACTATTCCCAATTATACAAAAAAAAAAAAAACACCCTAAAATTTATAGGAGAATACTAGAATTATCGAAAAGGATACTGTACCACTAAACTTGAACTCCCCTTCAGTTTTCTTACTGCATTACTCAAAGAACTGCCTCATCTTTTGAAAGGATGTCTGGAAATATCACCCCTGTACTCTTCAGGGTTTCAGCAAATGTGGTTGGGAATTCATAATATTTCATTTCCACATAAAGACAAAGAGTAGGAAAAAAGAGAAAAACATTTTACAATTACTAAATGATGAAGGTAAAGAGGCAGGTAGTAGTAAAATCTCAGATTATGAATCTTCAAATAATGATATCCTAGATGAATTTTCTCAAACTTATGAGACAATAAATGTACAATATGTTTTTTAAGGACAAAAAGGAAACTGGTATTCTCAGCCAGTTAGTCATCCAACAAGAAAATTCAGCACGCAGTATGTTATAAAAACTCACTCCTAGACCATATTGCTTAGCAAATAGGATGCGGGGTAGTATTCTTTCATCTTTCTGTGATATTTGTGAAGCCAAATTTACTTGATGAAATTCACACATGCATAACGGCTAAAGGCAGGTTATCTACACAAAAAGTATATAAAAGGAAATAGAAGCTGTAAAAATTAAAAAATCATTGGACTTGACCATTCTAAGTAGAGTTGATAAATCTAAAAGTAAAAACCCTTAAATTGAAAGTGGTCATCCCTTCTTCAACAAAATCATTAGCCATCAAGGTTTTCAAAAGTATTATTATACCTTTTGACAATGAAAATGTGATGATAAGCCAGAATCTATTAGAGAAATATTCTGCCAATCAGCATTTATACAATGTATATGTTTTTCAGGTTTATGGATGGCAACTGATGCACAATTCTGTATTATTTGAAGGACATTTTTCCATTTTGAATGTGTATATGCCTCCAAAACCAGAAAAATACAGAATAAAAAATCAGATTTGCTATGTCTAAATTGTTATTAAAATTTCTAATAAAGCTGTTTTTCAGTATTCCTTTACACTTCTATAAATTATTCTTAAAATAGATTAAAATATAAAAATTAAAAGTAAATGACAGATACAGTGGATTCAGATGATAAATAAAGAGATGATTTTCCTTGGTATAACAAAGGTTTTAACAGAGTCAAAAACAAGAGAACGTTCTCAACTCACAAGACTAGCCCTTGTAGCAGACAGCAACACCATAAGTTTATTACTGAGACCAAAAAATTAGGGTCGTCCTTGATTCTTTTCTTTCATGCCATTCCTATCTATCGGACAAGTTCTACTGGCTTTACCACTAAAATATACACCACCACCACCACAAGGGATGGTGTCCTACCTGGTCCTCCTCCTTCCACTTTTGCTTCCCCTTCTTGTCTACCTTCCACATGGATCATAAACATTTCACGCTGGGAGAAACTCTCTAGAGTCTCAAGATTTTTCATAACATTTAAAAAATCCAAAATTTGTAAGTATTCTGGCCTCTGGTGGCCTCTCCAGCATTACTTCTTATTACTCTCCCCCTTAAGCTTACTGTTCTTTAGCAATACTGGCCTCCTCTCTGTCTCGGAACAGTCCAAGTTCACTGCCACTCTGTAGTCCCTTCTTCTGAGAACGTTCCTCCAGCAGGGCCTCTCCCGGCTTCCTCTTCCTCATCCTTCATGACTCAATCCAATGTCAGTGCTTTAGCAAACCCTTGTCATACTGCATACTGTTCACAATCGACCAATATAGACAGTAGATCCTCTGCAAAGTGACCATCCAAGGGACTGTAACAAACTGGCCAACAACCGCAGGTGGTAACGTAAGGAACTAAGTCTATTGTACAGATCCACAGATGTGGTACAATGAAAATGTGGTCAACTTAAGGGGGTGGTAAACAAGGGGAGGGTCTACGATATTTTATTTCCTCCCTATTTATCAATATTATCTTCTTGATAATTAAAATTATCTTATTTATGTACAGTTTATTATCTATCAATCCCCTCTACAATGTGATCCTTTTTTTTTTTTTTTTTTTGAGGCGGTCTCATTACGTCACCCTCAGTAGAGTGCTGTAGCATCACAGCTCACAGCAACCTCCAACTCTTGGGCTTAAGTGATTCTCTTGCCTCAGCCTCCCAGGTAGCTGGAACTACAGGTACCCGCTGCAATGCCCAGCTATTTTTTGGTTGCAGTTGTCATTTTTGTTCAGTAGGCCCAGGCTGGGCTCGAACCTGCCTGTCTCAGTGTACTTGGCCAGTGCCCTACTTACTGAGCTACGGGTGCTGCCAACAATGTGATCTTCTTAAGAATAGCAACTAACTTGTTCACCACTGCATTCCTACCACCAAGAATAGGGACTGGCACTTAGTAGGTACTCAATAAAAATTGCTCTTTAAACTGGCAACAGAAGATCCATAAAAATTACCATATACTCCTTGCCAAGGAGAAGTTTATGGGCAGGATATGACCTCCACTCCCATACATAACTCAGTACTCCTTACTGAATAAGGAAAAGAAATGTCTATCTATCAATCCAGTAATGTCAAATAGTCTCAGAATCAAATAGACTATGAGTATTAATATGTTTAATCTCTAAGGATCAAGTGGGAAATTGCAGACTTCTAAAAAAGAAAATGATGTCTCTGCCCTCCTCCAAATTCCTTTCCTGAAAGAAAAATCTGTTTACAAATATAAGCAAATGAAAAGCTGCCAAATTTTAATCTCTTTCAACATTCATGTTGGTTTAGTTCCATTGAAAGAAAGAAACATGGCTCAGAACAATGTAGGAGCTGGCCAGGCTCTTTCTCTTTGCCTGACTCATGACTGGCCAACTTTCAGCAAATGCAACCCAAGAAATGCAAGGGAACTTGAAAACCCTTTGCATGAATCAGCTCAAAATATTTTTACTACTAGAAAAATAACCTATAGTTGTGCTCTACTGATTGTGAATGACTGATACTGTCATTCTTACTTTAAAATTTTCAACAGATTGACTACTACAAATATCTAGCTATTTTAACTAAACTATGTTGGTATACTGAAAATATCTAACATATTTCTTCTTTTGATCTCCTGATATAAAAGCAATGCCAAAAAATAATCCTATGAGGCAAAAAATGATGCCTTAATCAAAACTCATCAATTATATCAGTATTTTATGCTTCCCCAAATTAATGAAACATGAACTGATGTTAAGTGTCAACATATAACCAGGTGCAGCGGCTCATGTCTGTAACCTCAGCACTTTGGGAGGCCAAAGTGAAGATCACTTGAGGTCTGGAATTTGCAAGCAACATAGTGGGAATCTCTATCCCCCACCCAAAAAAAACCTCCAAACCACACAAACAAAAATACGTAAAATTAGTTACAGCCTTAAAAAGAAGGATAAGTGAAACTTACAATATCTCAAATTCAACTATCAATACTACCTTGAAAAAAAATTTTTTTAACAAGTGAACAGTTTATTAAGAATTAAACAAAGGTATGGTGTGATACAGTACAAGCAAGACACTCAAGATAGGTATAATAATACTACTCACAGAAAAACTTAAATTTCACCTCAAAAAAAAAATCACAAGAGAAAAGAGAAAGCAATTTCACTGTTATAAAATGAGATATTTCATGCAAAGTATTAACTCTGCCCCCACAAAGCCCAACCTCCCAACAAACAAAAACTATCTGGGAATACTGCTACGCTAACATATTAACCACAGTATAATCATTCATAGGAAAACAGTAATTAAGCAATGAATTAAATTAAATAAAAAAGTTCAAACTATCATAAATTCATAGACCACAATGATTTTACAAAATAAGCAATTCCAGAAATCTTATAAACAATAAAAAAAAAGAAAATTTTCAATATCATTCTATTTGATCTGGATACACCTGATATTGAAATTGGAGAAAATATATTGTTGTAAAGGGAAAACAAGGCCATAGTGGTCAAGACAGCATGGTACTGGCACAAAAATAGAGACATAGATACTTGGAATTGTATAGAAAACCTGGAAATGAAACCAACAATTTACAGCTATCTAATCTTCAATAAACCAGAGTGTTCACTGGGTTGGAAAAACTCCCTGTTCAATAAATGGTGCTGGGAGAATTGGATATCCATATGTAAAACACTTAAACTGGATTCGCACCTTTCTCTCCTCACAAAGATTGATTCAAGATGGATAAAGAACTTAAATTTAAGGCATGAGACAATAAAAATCCTCAAAGAAAGAATTGGAAAAACACTGGAAGATATTGGCCTGGGGAAAGACTTTCTGAGGAAGACTGCCATGGCAATAGCAACAACAGCAACAATAAACAAATGGGACTTAATTAAACTGAAAAGCTTCTGAACAGCCAAGGAAACAACAACCAAAGCAAATAGACAACCTACCCAATGGGAAAGGATATTTGCACATTTTGAATCTGACAAAAGTTTAATATCCAGGATATTAAACTTCTGTATTCTATACAGAATTTCAATTAATCTACAAGAAAAAAACCAACAATCACACACATCAATGGGGAAGAGAGATGAATAGAATCTTCTCTAAAGACTACAGACAAATGGCCAGTAAAATGCTCATCATCCTTAATTATTAGAGGAATGCAAATTAAAACCACCCTGAGATACCATCTAACTCCAATGAGAATGGAGTGTATCACAAAACCTCAAGATTGCAGATGCTGGCGCGGATGTGGAGAGAAAGGAACACTTTTACACTGCTGGTGGGACTGCAAACTAATACAACCTTTTTGGAAGGAAGTATGAAGAAACCTCAAAGAACTCAACCTAAACCTCCCGTTTGATCCTGCAATCCCATTGCTGGGCATCTACCCAGAAGAAAAAAAAGCTTTTATTATAAGGACACTTGTACTAGGCTATTTATTGCAGCCCAGTTTACAATTGCTGAAGTGTAGAAACAGCCTAAATGTCCTTCAACACAGGAGTGGACTGGTAAGCTATGGTATATGTATACCATGAATATTACTCAGCCATCAAAAATAATGGAGACTTTGCAGTGTTTGTAGTAACTTGGATGGAGGGGAACATCACAGGAATGGAGAAGCATGAATCCTATGTATTCAACTTGAATGACAATCAATGATGCATGGGGGGGGCATGGGGGAAGGAGAGAGCAGACAGAGGAGGTGGGAGGGGGTGAAGTAAAGAAAACAACAAAAAAAGAAATGGAAAATAGTGACTAACTTTCATATAAATTTGATTCAATTTTGACCAAAGTACATTACTTTTTTAATTCAACTTGTCAATAACGTTGTTTAGGGTGTAAGTGAAACATGTTTGTAATTTCCCTTACAACAATATATTTTCTACCTTGAAATTTAAAACCATAAAAAATGATACATTTTAGTGGAAGCAACCTCAATGCCCACCAACCCAGGAATGGATTAATAAGCTGTGGTGTACGTATACCATGGAATACTATTCAGCCATTAAAAAAGATGGAGACTTTACATCTTCTGTATTACCCTGCACAGAGGTAGAACACATTTTTCTTTGTGAAGTATCACAAGAATGGAGAAGCAAGAATCCAATGTACTCAGTACTAATAATGAAGACCAGTAGACAATCTAATAGATACCCTAATAGAAAAGCCCAAATCAGTTCAAGGTGGGAGGCGGGAGAACAAAGGAGTGGCTAGAGGGGAACAGGGAGAGGATGGGTGTGCACAGATTAGTTTGTAGTTTCCATTATTTTATACACATGTAAGCTAATAGTATGAAGTCTTTAGTTCCTGGCATCTTTTATTCAATATAATGATCTGAAATGCATTTCCATTGCTGTATGTATCAGAGGATTATCCCCTGATGACGGTTTAGTCACAGTGTATTCTTGGTAGAGATATACACAGGTATTTTTTAGCCCATTCACATGTTAGTGGACATTTTGGTTGTTTCCAGTTTGGAAGTAATGTGGATAAATCTGGTATGAACATTCAATGACAAGTCATTGAATAAATAGATATTTTCATTTGGAGGGCAGCAAATACCTAGGAAAAGAATGGCTATGCATCATCATTATTGATGTGTTTAATGCTTTTTTTAAATAGCAGAACAGTTTTCCAAAGCAACTGTAGCATTTTACACACATATCAGCAGTCTATGAGGGTCCCACATCCTTTTTAACAGTTGGTATTATCAAGCTTTTAAATTTTAGCCATTCTAACTTGTGCATGGAAGTAATATCTGGCTGCGTTTTTAATTCGCACTTACCTAATGACTAATAATATGGATCATTTTTTTCATGTACTTATTGGCCATTTATGTATACTTTGTTTTACAAAATAATTGCCGGATCTTTATGTTTCTTTAAAAACATGTATTAATTTGTTACATGCAGTGAAATCGGTTTCTGGGCTCATTCCAATGTGTTTGTCTATTCCTTGGTATTACTAATACTGTTTAAATTGTTGTTTTACAAAACATGGTGCAGTTGGCACTCAGTATCTGTGGGTGCTGCAGCTGTAGAGACAGCCAACAACAGATTGAAAACATTTGGAAAAATAATTGTGTCTGTACTAAACGTGTACACACTTTTTTCCTCATCATTCCTTACAAAACACAGTTTAACAAAAACTTACATAACATTTATGTTAGTTGTTATAAGTCTTCTAGAGATGATTGAAAGTATACAGGAAGATGTGTACAGCTTTATACACAAATATACCATTTTATATACAGCACTGGAGCAACCAAAAATTTTGGTGTCCATAGGAGGTCTGGAACCAATTCCTCATTGATATAAGAAACAACTCTATTTGGTAATGCTATTTCCTCCTAATTATTATTCATTGAGATTTGTCTTAGTTTTTAATCATACATTATTTTTCCAAATAAATTTAAATTTTCTGGTCAAATTTCAAAAGAAATATTTGAGGTGTTTGGCACTATGAATCTTTTAAGCAATTTTGGGGGGTTTGGGGGGGGAGACAGAATCTCACTTTGTTGCCCTCAGTAGAGTGCCATGGCAACCTCAAACTTTTGGGGTCAAGTGAACCTCCTGCCTCAGTTTCTCATTTTTAGTAAAGACAGGGTCTCACTCTTGCTCAGGCTGGTCTCAAACTTGTGAGCTCAAACAATCCACCCTCCTTGGGCTTCTAGAGTGTTAGGATTACAGGCGTGAGCCACTGCACTGGCCTATTAAGCAATTATGAAAGCATTCACCTCTTTTTTTGGCTGGGTCGGGTTTGAACCCGCCACCTCCAGTATACGGGGCTGGCACCCTCCTCTTTTTAGCCACAGGCACCGCCGCATTCACCTCTTTATTATGTCATCCTTTTAAGGATTATGGAATGACTTTTTTTTTTTTTTTCTTGAGACAGAGGCTCACTATATCGCCCTCGGTAGAGTACCATTATGGTATGACTTTTAATTTAAATTTCCTTTTATATCTTTCAGTAGAATTGAGTAATTTTTCTCATTTATTTACCATTTTTTTCTCATTAAGATGTTTTTTGATGGTATGGTAAATGGAGCATTTTTCACTACATTTGCTTATTATCCTATAAAATGTCACTAACTTTACCTTTTCTCCAACTTCTTGACTGTCATTTTAATTCAGATCTATTCTTATTAATTTTAACAGTTTCTCATTTTCTTTTTAGTTTCGAGGTATAACCTCAAACATTCTGCCTATAAAGAAAGGGAACTATATCTCCTTTTATCTAAAAGTCCCGCTTATTAAAATCTATTATGTTTTATTTTGTTGTCTAGAACTTGGCAAAAAATGAAAACAAATGGTGGTGTATTAGTGACCCTCTTTGTTTTATCCTATTTTCATTGAAATATCTCTACCATTTCATCATACAGCATGATATTGGATATTGGCTTGGATATAAAATCCTTTTCATTTTTTAACTAAAAAACTCTTCATCCTAACTATTAAATGCTTACCAGGGAATGAATATTGAGTTTTATCAAACTCTTTTTTGGCATCGGTTGACTATGTGGTTTTTCATTTTTAACCTAATACCTGTCCATTTTTTAATTCAATGGATAAATTACATCTGATTATAAAATATTATTCCTTTAATATCCTGTTTACTCTGATTTGCTAGAATTTTATTTTGGCTTTTCCCATTCATATTCATGACTGAACTAGGTTGACAATACTACTTTTTTTTTTGAGACAGAGTCTACTTTGTTGCCCTCCATAGGGTGCCACAGCTCACAGCAACCTCAAACTCTTGGGCTCACGTAATTCTCTTGCCTCAACCTCCCAGGTAGCTAGGACTACAGGAGCCTGCCACAATGCCCAGCTATTTTTAGAGACAGGGTCTCGCTCTGGCTCAGGCTGGTCTCAAACTCCTGAGCTCAAGCAATCCACTCGCCTCAGCCTACCAGAGTGCTAGGATTACAGGCATGAGCCACTGTACCTGGCCCAACAATACTACTTTTTAATGTTTTGTCAAATTTGAGATCGAGACAAATGAACTGAACAGCTTTCAATATGCATACAGGTATGTTTTAAAATAGTTTAATAAGAAAAATTCTTAGAAAGCTTAGAAGAACATTTCCATAAAGCCATTTAAACATTTTTTTGTTGTTTCTAAGAGAGACTAGGTTTGTAATTCTCATAATTAAATAAAAACCTTAAAAAATTGTTTGTTCAAATACTTATTCATTCATAATGCATGTATTGAGTACCTATATGCTAGATCAGAATCCAAGGGTGAGCAAAACAGCCAAGAACAAACACTACCATCAAGGAAACTACCGTCTTTTTGGAGAGAAGAGACAAAAATGAAAGAAATAATAATTCACAGTGCTCAGTATGAAGAAAAGGTATCAGGGACCACGAGAGCACGACTCTCATAACATGTTGTCTCCCAAACCTAATCTGTGAAAATGAAGGGTCAGTTTCCCCACCGACATGAAATTCAGGTTGAAATGTAAGGATTCATAGAATTAAATGTTCAGTTAATTCCAGGCAAAAGAAATAGAGATGCAAAGGCCTTGGTGTTAGACCAGAAAGAGAACAGGGTTAGATGAACCTGAAGACCTGCAGAGGAAGAGGGGAGGCTGCAGGGCAGGGGGTCAGATTCCAGAGGATCTGAACCCAGGGTACAAGTTTACACCTTCATCACGAGAACAGTGGGGAGCTATTTAAGGGAATTTCAAACAGAGGAATGACATCAGTTTTCGGTTTCCCTCGATGATTTTTATATTTGCCTAGAAATTTTAGATTTCATCAAGATTTCCAAATATATTAGCACAGAACTCCACATAGCAGTGTCTCATACCTTTTAAGATTCCTTCTCTTCCCAATTTGTACTATTCCTTTTTACCTTTCTTTTTTTCTCCCTAAGACTGGCTTTTCCCTACGGGATTTTTCAGAAAGTCTGTTCTCGTATTTATCTTAGTGTATAAAGGGCTGGACGTGTTCCCTAACATCAGTTTTGTGTCATTTTTATTATTTCTTTTCTTTAGCTTATTTTTTATTTCCATCTTGATCTAGTATTTATCTTTTAATGAACAAGAGGTAAAGCCCAAAAGTATGACAGCTCTTCTGGTCCACACATTCATTCCTCATGCACGTCTTCTCTGGTTCTCTTTCTTGTTTATTTCTGTACCTAATTTCCAATATTGCACACCTCAGAATCATCTTTCGGGGTACAATCTCAGACCCCAGAACATTGTCACTATTCCCCCTTCTCAAAGTTGAGAAGAATGATGTTGGCTATCATTCACCAAGCATTTACTGCAAACCAGGCACTGTTGTAAGAACTTTACAATAATTAATTTATTTAATCCCCTTTGAAACTGTGTGCAATAGATACTAAACCCGATATTATAAAGAAGTAACTGAGACAGGGGAAGTTAGATAACTTGCCCGAGATCACACAGCTACTAAGCAAAATAAAAATGGATGAGCTGGACATACCTGTTAGTGTGACTCTCAAGGCTAAGCAATGTTGCATTTGGATAAAAGAGAGTAGCCATTCCTTCTCTTGAGGAACTGAATCAAGCTAAAGACTGAAAACTAATTTTAAACAAGCAAAATACCCATTCCAAATTAAAAAATTCTCAACCAAATCTTTTTTTTTTCTTTTTTTAGTTATTTTAAAAAAATTTTTAGGGTTATTTTATTTTTTATTGTTGGGACTCACTAAGAATCAGGTTACACTGATTGCATTTGTTAGGTAAAGTCCCTCTTACAATTGTATTCAACCCCCAAAAGATATGTCACACACCATGACCCCCCTACAGCCCTCCTTCCTTCCCTCTCTCAGCTCTGCCCTTCTCCCACCACTACTGTGGACTAGATCATTAATTGTCCTCATATCAGAATTGAGCACATAGGATTCTTGCTTCTCCATTCTTGTGATGCTTTACTAAGAAGAATGTGTTTCCCTTCTATCCAGGTTAATACAAAAGGTATAAAGTCTCCATCTTTTTTACTGGCTGGATAGTATTCCATGGTATACATATTCTACAGCTTGTTAATCCATTCCCGGGTTGGTGGGCATTTGGGCTGGTTCCACATTCTGGCGACTGTAAACTGACCTGCGATAAACAGTCTAGTTCAAGTGTCCTTATAATAGTAAAAGGACTTTTTTTCTTCTGGATAGATGCCCAGTAATGGGATTGCAGAGTTCTAGCTTAAGTTCTTTGAGGGTTCTCCATACTTCCTTCCAAAAAAGATGCATTAGTTTGCAGTCCCACCAGCAGTGTAAAAGTGTTCCCTTCTCTCCACATCCACGCCAGCATCTGCAGCTTTGATACTATGTCATGTGGGCCATTCTCACTGGGGTTAGATGGTATCTCAGGGTGATTTTGATTTGCATTTCTCTGATGATTATGGATGATGAGCATTTTTTCATCTGTTTGTTAGCCATTCATCTGTCTTCTTTAGAGAAGGTTCTAATGTCTCTTGCTCACTGATATATGGGATTGTTGGCTCTTTTTATGTTGATTAATTTGAGTTCTCTGTAAATCCTTATTATCAAGCTTTTGTCCGGTTCAAAATACACAAATACCCTTTCCCATTGTGTAGGTTGTCTATTTGCTTTGGTTGTTGTCTCCTTAGCTGTACAGAAGCTTTTCCATTTAATTAAGTCCCATTTGTTTATTTTTGTTGTTGTTGCAATTGCCACAGAAGTCTTCTTCATGAAGTCTTTCCCCAGGCCGGTATCTTCAAGTGTTTTTCCTATGCTTTCTTTGAGGATTTTTATCATTTCATGCCTTAAAATGTAGGTCTTTTATCCATCTTGAATCAATTTTTGTGAGTGAAGAAAGGTGAGGGTCCAGTTTGAGTCTTTTACATGTGGATATCCAGTTCTCCCAGCACCATTTATTGAATCCTTCCCCCAGTGTACATTCTTGTTTGGTTTATTAAAAATCAGGTGGCTGTACGATGTTATGTTCATCTCCTGGTTTTCTATTCGGTTCCAGATGTCTATGTCTCTATTTTTGTACCAGTTGTTATTAATTTATAATTCTATGTTAATTTTTCTGCATAAATGGTTTGCCTAATTTCCATTCTTACTAATTTACTGACATACTGCCTTCCTAATAGAAGATCAGTTTTAGTAACTCTTCCAGAGATTACTTGAAAAGAAAGTGAACTCTCTGTTTTTTAAGTATAATATTTAATAATAAAAAAAAAAATCAGTCAACATTATTCTGTGCACCGTTTCTCTCTCATCCACTCGGGGTGTTGTGGACTAGAGTGGTGCATCCACCTGCCACACGGGAAGCAGCAACAGCAGGCAGCTGAGTGCACAAGCTCTGAGATCAGATCGCCGTGGCTCTCTCTCATGCTCTCAGGAGCGTGTATGTTTAGCTCCTTAACAACTCACCTCACCATATATTGTCAAAAGCCTCAACCATAAAGGCCTATCACAGCTAATTGTCTCTGTCGAAGAAAGCGGGCATCAGCTAAATCAAACAGAGCAGCAGCTCCCCAAATGGGCTCTCTCTCCTGGATTTATGGGCTCGCTCCACATTCCCTCTTTACAACATGCAGCTGCCCACAGGCAAGCACAATGCTGAAGCTGAACAGACTACCCATTAGCAGTCTGCCCTCCCAGTCTGCTTTTCCAAGATAAAATACTTGGAAAATATGCCTGTACTTGGGCTCATGCTCACTGCTTTATGCAATGACAATTAATATTTAATTTAGCGTTATGAAATATGAGTACAAAAAAAGGTGTTTCGGGGAAAACATTAAGAACTTGGGGAAGGTAAATCTCTAAAAATTAGAAAAGAAAAACTGTTTTTAAAAAAATGTGAAACTCAAGGAGTATTCCACACTCAATTTGTTTTGCAAGTGTGTAAATTCTTGCCCTGCTTTTCTGAACCTGGGATCGGAAACAGTAGATAAGCATTAAAGGTTATTCATGCTATAAAGATGATAGCAGTCTCCAATCAGCATATATTATATGCTTCAAATTAAAAATCCCATGTTTATGAAATATATATCAATTTTTATGATTCTCTACTTTAACTAGCATTTTCAATTAATCAATCAGCTGTTGGCCCCACTAATTTGGAGTCAACAGTTGACTGATCAGTGCTTGTTTGAGAAAGCACTAGGTAATATCCAGGCTAGGCTGGTCAGCCTTCCCGTAAAGAACCTGTAACTCACATATTCTTACAGACTTACAATGTGTAATACACAACTGCTTATTTATAATGACCTGACTTATGCATGCAAAATGGAATGTATCAACCTATTGATCAACTACTGACTCGACTCTCACTTGAAGAGAGAGATTCTTCTTTTGAAGAATCAAAGTAGGAATTCCTGCCATCTTGCTTTAGAGATGGTGGGGGAAATAAAACCTCTTCATTTCTTGGAGTAAAATTTCTTTTAATTTCTCTAATCTTGAGTTTTTCTTTATCTTATTTTCCTTATTCCTCCCTCATCTTTCCTCAATCTTCTTAGTTTTGCAATCTTTCTTAGATTTGCCTCATACAGGCAAATCATGATATGAGGTGTTTAATTCTACTCAAGTCAACAGAGAAAAAATATATACAAAACGACTACTATGTGTGACCCTTCTTTTCCACTATAAAATATTACTAAAGCAGTTACTTCTAAGAGACCATCCGAAGTCACAAGTCACTGAAAAAGGTTTTGGTGTGCTCTTAAATATTAAAGGAAAAATAAACAGCTTTATTGTCAGTGCAAACTCACAGTACTGCATTCCCATTATAACTTTCCTTAAAAACATATAAAAAGTAGTAAAAACAATAAAAAAAAATAAAATTTCAGGGACCAATGATGTTTCAGAGAGAGAGAGAATACACAGAAGTTAATTCAATAGAATTAACACACCAGGGCAGTGCCTGTGGCTCAGTGGGTAGGGCCCTGGCCCCATATACCAAGGGTGGCAGGTTCGAACCCGGCCCTGGCCAAACTGCAACAAAAACTAGCTGGGCGTTGTGGCGGGTGCCTGTAGTCCCAGCTACCTGGGAAGCTGAGGCAAGAGAATCGCCTAAGCCCAAGAGTTGGAGGTTGCTGTGAGCTACGACGCCACAGCATTCTACCTAGGGTGATAAAGTGAGACTCTGTCTTAAAAAAAAAAAAAAAGAATTAAAACACATTAATACTTGGCTAAGTCTGATGTCCTAATGGAATAGTTACAGAGAGATCTCATAGAGAGGTCATCAATCTTCAGAAAAGATTACAATTTTGCAATGAGGCAGCTTTGGAGTCAACGCTCCAAAAATGAATGGAGCCAAATTACTTCACTGCACTTTCATTCCCAAGAAGAATAACCTATGGATACATAACTTGACTTCCTAAAAATTATACCAAGGATAGGAACATTTCCTCTTTCCTTTCACGCTAACTCTGCTCCATTCACCTTCCTGCCTCATTCCTCACTCTTCCTCAAAGGGGAAGTTAGGAAAAGGAAGCAAGGTCCTTTCTTTGCATGGGGAAAAGAAGGAGAAAGAAAGAAAGCAATCAACAATTTATACTTCTGTTCATAAAAGAAAGACACTGTGATCTCTCTCTCAATCTTCAAAAAACAAGGACGATCCCTCCCTCCAGAGCAAAAAGTAGTCATTTCAGCATGTCCATAACTGACACTTATAGAGGAATACTTCAGAATTCCTAGTGAGAATTAAGGAAGTAGTGAAGAAATCTGTAGTATGCATGCATCCTCGTGTGCTTAGCCAGTTGGGAGAGTGCCAATGTAAGGTGAGGAGACAGAAAAAAATAACGTGTACAGACACACTGCCGTGGCAATGAAGATTATTAGGTTTATTTCCACTACCTGTTTACCTTCTATGCAGAAAATATGTACAAAAATGGAGAAGAAAATGCTAGAGAAGAAAGATGATCCCCAACCCACCATCCAGAGGAAATCATTAGTAGGTGGGATTACTTTCTCCTCTTTTGTATTCCCCAGAGGGATATACTTGCCTGACCACACTACTCATTCTACCTCCAAAAGGAAAAACAAAATAAAGCCCTTCTTAACTGATGTCAATTTCTTTGTAAGGAAAGAAAATCTCAAGAATAACCATTGTTCCGGCAATGATCTTCATTATGACATTTTCAGGAATACTTAGTATCAAGAAGTGAGTCTCATGGAACATGATAAATGAGAAGGACAATAAAAACCACATATACAGAGAGATACTTTAAAAAATGTAATATTGTGTATAATTTTAAAGATTTTAAAATTCAAAGATAATTATTTTGTAGAAAATATATAAATGACCAAAACAAATCCAAGAAGATGAAGACTATCTGAAGAAACCCAAAATCAGAGATCAGAAAAATAGTCAACTGTATCCTCTCAAAGCCATGTAGAACAAAATGGTTTTTACAATTAAAAGCTTAACACAACACATAATCCAGCTGGGTGCAATGGCCCGTGAGCCTAACACTCTGGGAGGCCAAGGCGGGTAAGTTCAAGACCAGCCTGAGCCAGAGCAAGACCTCATCTCTAAAAATAGCCGGGCACTGTGGTGGGCACCTGTAGTCCCAGCTACTTGGGAGGCCAAGGCAGGAGGATTGCTTAAGAGTTTGAGGTTGCTGTGAGCTGTGATGCCACAGCACTCTACTGAGAGTGACAAAGTGAGATTCTGTCTCAAAAATGAATAAATAAATAAAACATAATCCTTATAAAAAGTTTATCAGCTCATTCTATAGGTAACATAATCCTGATAATAAAACTGAATAAGAGTTGGCTTCTCTAATATAAATGATTGACTAATTTTAATTATGCAAGTAAATTTTAAATTTAAAAAAGTCATCAAATTGAATCTTTATATTAAGCTGACTATTGAAAAAACATATATTTGCAGATAATTCACTCAGAATTTCCAGGATCTTATCTGTTCTGAATGTATGTCCATTCCAAAAGTCTAGAAATTGTAACCCCAAAATATTAACAAAGATAAAAAATATATATAGCAGATCTAACCCTATAATCTTCTAGGTGAATTGATCTGTTTTTTCCTTAACATTATATGATTTAAGCATTGAAACCTAATACACACACACCCTGCAAATGTAATGCAACACTTACAAGGATTCATTTCCTGCCCCAGAATAAATCTAAATGAGAGAATTTGCAACTTGTATTGTGGTCCCACTGGGATGCCACAGGCATCATCAATTACAATCAGCAACTTCTTAACCATTTTGCTCCAACCAGGCGTCTACGTCACTATATCCTTTACTATCCAGTATATCACATTATTGCCACTCGAAATTGCAAAATGTTCTATCCTTTTAGCAATCAATGTAACATTAAACATGCAGTTAGATCGTAATACCATGAATCATTCCTTTAAAAGAAAATAGGGTTACTGATAAGAAAAAAATTCACTATTCCTCTGAGCGCATGTCACAGAACCAAAGACCTGTAATGTTAGTCTGGAGGACATCATCCCCATTAACAGAAGAGGGAAGAATAGAGAACATCTGCCATATGCAGACTGTCCATCAATGGAAACAACTTTTCCTATCTAATTTTCTTATGACCTGACAATTCTGCTCTTAGAGCCTCAAAAACATTAGCCGTAGCTTGAAATTTCCCAGTTATTTCTACTTCCAAGCAGTAGGTTGGGTAAAGAAAGAACTTTTACTGTAGTAATCCCATTACTCCACTCAGGAAGGAAACATGAAAGCTTACATGCATCCCCCCAAAATATCGGAGAATAGTCAAATGAACTGTATGTGCCCACGTAAAAACCACCGAAAAACCCAGGTTATGACCTTCAGCCTAGAGAATCATTCTAGAAATCCTAACAGCCTCCTCCATGCATCGGTGTCATAAAAGAAGCTTCCTGTCTCTAAACCCAGCTGAAAAAATTATTAAGAGTATTATTTGCTCATTCTATACAGTTATCTGCCTACTTGAAATACAGTGAATATTACCAAAATTAGAATAAGATGTATTCTTAGTATAGCTTCCGTTTTATTTTTAGTTTTTTGAATTTCCAACACATTTATGTGATCTTACTAAAATGCAACATTTGCACTTTTTTATAGGGAAAGATCGAGAGCGCTATTTAATTTACACCTCTGCTAAAAATCAATGTGACTGTACTGACTACAGAATTCTTCTTTTATAATCAACATGAACAATAAAAGACAAAGACTGTTCTATGAGCATAAGTACTTAAGCTCTAAATATATAAAAACAGTAGTTATCAAATTTACCTAGGTGATGAAATACCAGAAAAATTTATGAAATATTTACATAGGTCATTTTTTAAAAAAGAACTTAATATACAATTCTATGTATCCAGAGCGAGTATAAGTAATTAGTAAGTCTCAATTATCTGATGACAGTTACAGAAGAGGCAAAATTACTTTTCTACAAACTGAAAAAATAATTATCTTTGTCTAATTTAATACTATATTACAAAGAAACTTGCTTATTTTATTTCTCACTCACTAGAGTGGTTATTATCCAAAGAGACAATAACAACTGTTAGTAAGGATATAAAGAAATGAGACCCTGGGGCCTCTCTGCCACTTTGCCTACTTGCCGTGGCAATGAAGATCCGGTCACTGCGGCGAACGTTATCTTGCTCTATTAATCTGTATCCTGCTTTTACTCTGTAAACCTACCTTTCTTTTCCTCAATAAACTTTGTTTCATGCTTGCCTTAAAAAAAGAAAAAGAAATCAGACCCTCCATATACTACTGGTGAGAATATAAGATACTGCAACCGTTTTGGAAAACAGTCTGGCAGGTTCTCAAGCGATTAAACGTAGAGCTACCATACTACACAGAAATTCTGCTACTACATATACACCCAAGAAACCCAGAAACATATGCTGACATAAAAATCTGTACATAGGCTCAGTGCCCATAGCACAGTGGTTACAGTGCCAGCCACATACACTGAAGCTGGCAGGTTCAAACCTGGCCTGGGCCAGCTAAACAACGACAACTGCGACAAAAAAATAGCCAGGCGTTGTAGCAGATGACTGTAGTTCCAGTAACTTGGGAGGCTGAAGCAAGAGAATCACTTAAGCCCAAGAGTTTGAGATTGTTGTGAGCTGTGATGCCACAGCACTCTACCGAGGGCAACAGCTTGAGACTGCATCAAAAAAAATATATATATATATATCTGTATATAAAAGTTCATAAGAGCATTGTACATGACAGTTAGAAAGTGAAAACCACTCAAATGTTCATCAACTAATGACAAAAATGATCATTTATTCATCGATGGAATACTATTCTGCCATAAAAGGAATGAAGTAGTGATACATATTACAACATGGATGAACCTTGAAAATAATATGCTAAACTAAACACAAAAGGCCACACATTGTATAATTCCATTTATTGATATATTAAACATCTAGAATAGGCAAATCCAAAGAGATAAAAAGATTAGTGGTTGCCAATGAGTAAGCCAAGAGGAAAAGTGACTGCTAATGAATCTGAGTTTCTTTGGAGTATGATTAAAAGGTTCTGGAATTATATATTGGTGATAGTTGCACAATTTTTCTCAATTCCCAGTTTATTTTTTTAATTTGTATTATTATTTTATTTATTTTTTTTTTTTTGCAGTTTTTGGCCGGGGCTGGGTCTGAACCCACCACCTCCGGCATATGGGGCCAGCGCCCTACTCCTTTGAGCCACAGGCGCTGCCTAATTCCCAGTTTATTTTTATCATGACTGCTATGCTCTGAATATTAGTTTTATTCCAAATGCATCTGAAATCTAATTACCATTGCAACAATATTAAGCAGTGGGATGTTTAAGAGGTGATTAGGCCATGAGGGCAAGGATTATTGCTGACATCTCAGAAATGGCTTCCTTATAAGAGATTAATTTGATCCCCTTTCTCTGTTTTGCCCTCTCTTTGCCCTTCTGCCATGGAACGATGCTGCAAGAAGCCCTTCACAAGATGCAGGCCTCTCAATCTTGGCCTTCCCAGTCTCCCGAACTGGAAGAAAAAAAATCTCAATCCAGTCTCAGATATTCTTTTATAGCTACACAGATAAGATAGTGGTAAAATACACATAACATTAAGTTTACCGTATTAACCACTGTTAAGCATACTGTTCAGTAGTATTGAATATGTTCACATTGTCATGCAACCATCACCACCACCCACCTCATAACATTTTTATCATCCAAAATGAAACTCTACCCAAAAGACCCTAACTTTCTATTCCTTCCTACCCTATCCCTAGCTTCAACCAAGTAGAAACCAACATTCTACTTTCTGTCTCTATAATTCTGACTGTACTATATACCTCATATCAGTGGAATCATACAGTGTTTGTCTCTTTGTGATTGCTTATTTCACTCAGCATAATGTGCTGAAGGTTTAGCCACGCTGTACCAGATGTCAGAATTTAATGTTGTGTCACATTGCTGTATTGAAACTTTTATTAATATGTAATATCTTTTTTGTCTCTTATAACAGTTTTGATTAAAGTTTATTTCATTTGATATTAGTATGCCATGCTTGCTCTTGTGGGGTTACTGTTTGTATTAAATATCTTTTTTTTTTTTTCATCCTTTCACTTTTAATTTGTATCTTTGGATCTAAAGTGAGTTTCCTGTAGACAGCATAAAAATGAATCATGATCTTCATCCATTTTGCCAAATTCTGTCTTTTGACTGGACAGTTTAATCCACTTACATTTAAAGTAATTACTGATAAAAAGGGACTTAATTCTGTCATTTTGCTGTTTGTTTTCTACATGCTTTATAATTTTTTTGTCCCCCATTTCCTATATAACTATTTTCTCTCAAGTTTAGTTGATTTTTTGTAATGAAATGTTTACATTCTTTTCTTATTTCTCTTTGTGCATATTCCACAACTATTTTCTTTGTGGGTACCATGGAGATTACATTTAATATGCTAAAGTTAAAACCTTATAATATGAATTATTACCAGCTTAACTTCAATTACATACAAAAATTTTGCTCCTTTAATGGCTTCATCCCCATCCCTTTCAGTTGTAGATCACAAAATTACATCTTTACGTAACGTGTGCCCAAAAACATAAATAATGATTTTTAATGTATTAGTTTCTTATAGTATATAAAAAATGTGCAATTACAAACCAAAGCAACAATAATACCAGCTGGTACTTTGATAATTGCTTTTGAATGCATTATTCTCTTAAATCAAAAATAGAGTTATAAACTATTATTACAATAATTGGGATCTTTATTTCTTTGTATAACTGTGAGTTACTGTCTAGTGTTCTTTCATTTCATCCTGTAGGATTCCCTTAAGCATTTTTTGCAGGGCATATCTAATAGTTATGAAATCCCTCAGCTTTTATTTATCTGAAAACATCTTAATTTCTCCCTCACTTTTGAAGGATAGTTTTGCTGATACAGAATTCTTGGTTGTTAGTGTTTTCTTTTAGCACTTTGAATTTGTCAGCCCACAGCAAAGCTTTAGTCCTCCAAAGTTTCTGATATCTGCCAATAATAGCACTGAAGAACCCTGGTATGTAATGAGAGGTGCTTCTCTTGCTGCTTTCAAGATTCTTTCTTTGTGGCTCACGCCTATAATCCCAGTACTCTGGGAGGCCAAGGCATGTGGATTGCCTCAGCTCAGGAGTTCAAGACCAGCTTGAGCAACAGGGAAAGTAACCACGTTAAGTTGTAGCAAGCACATGTTGCCTCAGCTGCTTGGAAGGCTGAGGCAAGAGAATCTCTTGAGCCCAAGAGTTTAAGGTTGCTGTGAGGTATGATGCCATGGCACTCTACTGAGAGTGACAAAATGAAACCTTGTCTCAAAAAAAAAAGATTCTTTCTTTGTCTTTCCAAGTATGATTATGATATGTCTTGGTGTCGGAGTTCACTACTTGGGAGTTTGTGGAAGTTCTTAGATGTTTATATTGATGTCTTTCATCAACTTTGGGATATTTTAGCCATTATTTCTGCAAATAGTCTATCTTCCCCTCTCTTCTCCTCTTCTCCTTCTGAGACTTCCACAGTGTATGTGTTGGTCCACTTGAAAGTCCCTTAAGCTGTTTTTCTTCAATCTTTTTGTGTTCTCTTCCTCAGACTCTAAAATTTCCATCATACTATCTTTAAGTTTGCCAATTCTTTCCTCTGTCTGCTCAAATCTGCCTTTAAATTCTTATTCTGATTTTTTCATTTAATTAGTATACATTTCATCTCTACAATTTTTTTGGTTTCTTCCCTGGTTTTCTCTTTATTGATATTTCTACTTTGCTTACACATCATTTTCTTGACTTTCCCCATATCTTCCTTTAGTTTTCTGAGCAGCTGTTTAAAGTCTTTGTCTAGTACATCTGCTATAAAGTCTTTTACAGAAACACTTTCTGTTGATTTATTTCCTTTGACTGAGCCATACTTTTTGTATGCCTTGTAATTTTTGTGTTGAACATGGAGCATTTAAATCTAATAATATAGTAATTCTTGATATCAGAGTCTCCCCCTTCCTTAAGGTTTGCTGAGTTTTGTTGTTTTTATTTACCATTTTGTATTTTAGATTGTATAGGCAGTCTTTGTGATTATCCTGAAGTATAAATTTAAGGGTTTCCATGGTCTCTTCTAAAACTGTACCTTTCTCTTGGCATGAAGGATCACTTTCCAATTTTCCCTGCATATGCAGTCATTTTTGAAAGCCCTAGTTTTAAAATCTGCTCCCAAATGGGGGCGAATGAAAAATGAGGGAAAATAATTCAAATCAAAATGTTTTAACAAATCGCCTGGAGGCACTTCAGCTGCAGGGGGAAAGGCCTAAACCAACGGGGGTACGTACAACAACACTGGCTGCCAACTTCTTTGTCTGCATCTCTGTGATCATAAGCAGCGGAGAACAGAGCCCCTACCTTTGGAGGACAGGGTGCTTTTTGCCCACCCTGGTCCCCACAAACTATGTGCAAGCTATTCCTCTCCAAACACCTGCACAGCTGCCGAGTATGAAGAGCTACTACAATGTAAAGAGCTGAAATTGATCCAAAAATAACCACAATTACGTCCAAGCCTTCCTCTGGAAGTCAAAAGCTTTCAAAAGACTCCAGAGTTTCAAAATAGTTATATGAGACAGACTCTGCCAGCACAATTATTGTCTAGTGGGGATAAAAATGTGTGATGTTTCCACCCCACTATCTTCTCAAAATATTCTTCTGATAATTCCCTAACGTTGTGAATGTTCTAAAAGCCACTATATTATAAAAGGGTAAATTTTGCTCTATCTGAATTAAATGTAATTTTTTTTAAAGAATGAATATACAAAAAGCATAGTCTGTGTCTATTAAGAAACTCGTTTTTATGATATAAACATTTTTATTTTTTTAAAAAAGTCACACCTAGTAGCCTATAACTTTTACCACATTTCAATATATTCATCACAACTTCAGGTTAAAAAAGACTTTAAAAAGAACAGCTGCAAACCAAAAGAAAACTAGGGATGGGATTATACCAATTACTCACACTACTCCTTGGGATGAGTCATGAACCACTGACACATTCTGAGCATCGTAAATGACCCTGATTACAGATTTATTTACACAGGTAAAGATTATAAAGTTTTAAAATAGGCTTCATAAACTTCTTGTCAGGAGTCAAATTTCTAACAAAAGCAGTGGCGCTAATTTTTTTTTTGAGACAGAGTCTCACTATGTCACCCTCAGTAGAGTGCTGCCGAGTCACAGCCCACAGCAACCTCAAACTCTTGAGCTTAAACAATTCTCTTGCCTCAGCCTCCCATGCAGCTGGGACGACAGGTGTCCACCACAACACCTGGTTATTTAGTTATTGTTGTTGTTGCAGTTGTCATTGTTGTTTAGCTGGTCCTGGCCGGCTTCGAACTGCCAGCCTCGGTACATGTGGCTAGAACCGTAACCACTGTGCTACGGGCACTGAGCCAAGTGGCTGCTAATTTTTACTCTGTATAATAATAAATGCTCAAAACCTACTGTATGCTCTAGCTATGACTCAATTCCATTAATTCTCTTCTTAAAAAAAAGAATTCTACAGTAACTCAGAATACTGCATATAATAGCTTATAATCTTAATTCAAATTTATAGCACCAGAGAACTGCATAAATTATTACTATACTAAAATAATAATGTGCAAAGTATTAATATACCAAAATAATTGTATTATTCCTACTACATAAAATGATAATTTTATTATTCCTAATTCATTTTAATTCTAGCCAAATATACTAAATTGTTAAGCCAAGAACCTCTCTAGGTCTGCTTTATTAAGTCAACAACTATTTGCTGAGTACTTACTATGTCAATAATATGGTGAAGAATAATCAGATATGAACTCTCATATTGAAGGAATTTACAATATAATATAAGATGGAAGTGAGCAAGTAATGTAACCTGGAGACATCATATAAATGACAAGGATCTTATACCTCAACCTATAGGTAAGGAAGAAGCCATGAAATAATCTGAACCGTCTACTGTGTCAGACAAAGCTAGGAACAGGGAGAGACCAGTTGGAAGGCTAACACAACAGTTGAGATGGGGATGATGAAGAATCCAAACCAGTGGTTCTCAACCTTCCTGATGCTGCGACCCTTTAACACAGTTCCTCATGCTGTGGTGACCCTCAACCATAAAATCATTTTCGTTGCTACTAGTAAAATTATTTTCGTTACTAGTAGCAACGAAAATGATTTTCTGGTTGGTGGTCACCACAGCATGAGGAACTGTATTAAAGGGTCGCGGCATTAGGAAGGTTGAGAACCACTGATCTAAACCAAGGAAATGGCAGGAGAATGAGAGGTGAGGAAAGACTTGGGACCCGGGGACTGCATATAGAGGAGGCAACATGGCCTAGCGGGCAAGGCTGGCATATGCTTTGAGACCAAACTCTCCTGGGTCAGAGGTTTGGCTCTGACTCATTCCATTTGTGCACAGTGGGCAATGGCTTCATCTCCATAGGTTTCCATATCTTCTGTTAAAAGGGGACAGCACAGGGCTGTCCTAAGGGCTGAATTAGAGGAGAATGCACGTAAAGCCCTTAGCACAGCACCTGTTACACTGATGACAAGGTCGACAGTGCTCTCTCTGGCCATGATAGGGAAAACAGAATTACTGATGGGGGTAAGCAAAGTAGCAAACTAATTCAGCTTGAGGCTTACAGATAAAATGTATTAATTCCGGAGAATGATGAATAGTACAACAGAATTTGTGAAAGTAAATTAAATAAAAAATAACTCCTAAAGCTTTCTAGCTGTCGAAAGTCTTGAATACTATGTTACAAGATTTGGACAAATAATAAGTCTACTGCCATCTAAAAGCAGAGTTTAGAGCTTGTCTATTACATCATCCTTTTTACTCTGTACATGGGAAACTAAGACCCACAGAATTAAGAAACACCTCAGAAGTATTATCCACAGATAAGACACAGTATGAGCTCAGTAATAAGTTAAATACTATTCATACTCTTCATTTGCTTAACAAAACTGAGTCCTTACATAAAACCTCTTAAGATAATGGCAAATTTGAAATTACTGGGATAAAAAAACTGAGAGGAAGGCAAACTGGGACAATGGTTATAATAAAGGCTTTCAATAAAACTCTTCCTTCAAAAATAAACTATAGAATTTTATGAAAACTCAAATGCCTTCCATGTACTAGCATTGCCTTTTCAATTATGATATTATAAATCTTAAATATTAAAATGTGTCTTTAACGGTAATTTTTAAATTATGTTTTTTAATCAAGTAAATGTATTTCCTGAAATATTCTGTTACAGAAATTCAATTAACATATTATCTTCATTTTAAAAAACAACCATAATTCCCAGGATAAAGATGGTTATAAGAAGTTTCCTTTCCATAATCTGCTTTCGGACTCTAGTTCACAAAGATACCGTGTGAATGACTGGATTTTAATCTAGAAGACACTGCAATAAAAGTCTCTACATACCAATGACTCCTACTTCTCTTCTCAAGTCTTTGTTTTTTCTTTTTGTAACTCACCCCTGTCCCCGCATGCAGGCCTCTCTGTCTACTTCCTACTTGAGCTCCAAAAGGTACCTACTGCTAGGGTGGTGCTTAACCAACAGAGAACTTCCCCTCCGTCCTCAACAAGGGAACTATATTCTGTGCGTGCAATATTTTCAACTGTAATCAGAAGCAAAGTTGTACAGGGAAAAACACCACCAATAAGCCAAAATTTTTGTAGACATCATATCCACAACAATATTAAATTACGTGGATGCCAAGGCACTTAGTATCTTAGGTTTTAGTTAAAAAATAAGTTACGTATAAAGGTATTTAAATACGCTTAAAGAAAAAATCTCTTTCCAAATTCATACTACTATACATATAAGAACGTCTATCCTCAGAGAATTTGTTGAATCAAAGTAAAAGCATGCTTTCAATTTATTGCAGATTATTAATACAGTAAGATTACATGTCAAAACCTAGCAATTTTTGTGCAGTCTAATTTAATCACACTCATAGTAATTGGTGGGTCCACACCTACAGTGCATCGTAGAAGGGTACAGGTGAAATTTACTAAATGTAGAATATAAATGTCTGAACATAATAACTAAGAAAATGCCACGAAAGCTATTGTTAACCAGTTCTATGAAAATATTTCAAATTGTATATAAAACCAGCACATTGTACCCCAGGACTGCATTTATGTACACAGCTATGAATTAATAAAAAATAAATAAATACTTAATTGTACTTTTTGTTTTCATTTTTGGACAATTATATTGGCCTTGGTATCCATAGTTTTAAGATATTTTATTATGTCTCTAAGAAAATTCCATGTTGAGGACTAACACTTCTAAATACTGAGGAAGAAAATCATCAAATCAAAAGAAACCAACTGCAAAGAGCTGATGTACCATATAGAAAGAAATCTATGGGTATAATTTTTTCAGTTTATAATTCATAAAGGGAAAGTAGAATGGAAGGTCATCTCTAAAGACTTTACCATTAATTCGGTCAAAGACCACAGGATGGTGAGAAAGCCTTGTCCCTTCTGACAGCAAACTATGATAATAAGGGTCAGGAGCATTATACTTGGTACTTAAATGGTCATACACCTAAACATGGCAAAGAAGCATTTCAAAAGAAAACTGTAATACATTTGACCTACAAAGAATTCAAAGAAGGCTTGAACAAAACAAAAACTTGCTTCATGACAAATGAGCTAATACAGAATTAGATTTATATATCAAGTAGAATTTATTTCACTGAAATAACATGTTTCACTAAATTAAAGTGCCAAAAAGTAGTAGCAAAGTATTCATAGTGCTAATATTTGAGAATGAAGACTAATGGGTTAGCCAATATTTTTCTGGAAGTGACCTTGGTATGACTTACCCACAATAAAATCAATTCTTCAATAACACAGATGGCAGACTAGACAACGCCAATGTTTTAGGATTAGAAAATGCTTTTAATTTTTTTTTTATTTTCCCATGCTGTGTTTACTGCTTTACATATGTCTCTGACTGCCAAGGAATTGTTAACTAATCGCATGAGATTCATCTTGTTGGTACACAGCTGGGTACTTTAGTCATATAACATCTGCTTCTCTGCATAGCTTCTGCTTTGTCTTTATCTCTCTCTAATAGTTTCCAGAAGTTGTCACAGTAAAGAATGTATGCTCCCTTCTCAATATTTGGAAGCTGAACTTGATAATAATCATTACGCTTATTATTATGCTGTATTAAATCATTATGCTGTATTAAATTATAATTGGCTTCTGAATGTCTAAAAACCATCTAGTAAATCTGAGGATCTAGAAAATCTGGCACTAATATTAATCTGTAGAATAATATAGTTGACCCAAGGAATGAAACTCAGTGAGAATTATGCAAAAATTAGATGCTAATTCTCTGCATGTATATATGTACATATATATATCTGTACACACACACGCATATATATAAGCTGTGTCAAAACCTAATAGAAAAATAACTGCTTCAAAATACAAATATTAAAGAGAAAATAAAAGCATATGAAGTACCCATAGGGAAAAACGTGTTTCATTCAGCTAACAAGACTCAGATTTTCTGTAAGGTTAAGTTTTTATAGAGAGAGACTAATTAATCAGGCAATGAAATATTATGTCCTTAGCTTCTGTTTTTTCACTTTGGATGAATGTGCGTTGTTAGTCCAGCATCCTTTCAAGAAACAGAAAGGCAAAACCCAAACCCAGGTCACTCAACTCATTATATATTCTATTTGAAATGTTTGTTTTCAATTGATTGGCAATCATAAAGTTATTTCCCTAGAGGAACAATGTATAAGGGAAGTTAGCTCGCAGGGCAGTCCTCAAAAGCCAAAATGTTGTTGAACTAGAACATCGGTACACAACCCAAACATTCTTCAACCACTGTTTCTAAGGTAAAATTCATTCCCGAATCCAAGAGAGCATTTGCGTTTTTAATATCACCTCAGCCACTGGCAAAGCCCTGAGACCGCCACAGTTCAATTTCCCTTTTCTCTCCCAATCAGCCAAAAATCAACAGGATGTGAGGGCAGGAGGAGGTTTAGTAACTGCGGAAGGTTCCCGAATAGGAAACTGCAGGAGGCAGAACTACATAAGATCCCATTTTCACTGAGTTTGATGAGGATGACAGAGAGGTCCCAACCATGAGATATTAGGGCAGAAAAAGTGGCCGTTAATACCATCATCTCTAGGCAATTGATACTAAAGTTGTAGATCCACAAAAAGAACAGAGGGACTCGGGCAGTGTTACAGGTTCTGTTTGGTCTGTCTGTGGGGGGCTGTAGTCCACTTGGCCTTTGCCGTGTGGAGCGTGTCAGGGGTAGGAAGCAACAGCAGTTACTTTTCTATTAAGCACTGGTAAACCAAGCAGATAGGAAAATGACTAAACGCCCAATTTTGCAAAACATAAGCAACTAAATATCAGATAAGTCATAGCTGATCTCTTCTTAGCCTTTATTTGATATGTATTAAAACAATGCACAATGCTCACCTATTAAATTCATTCCGAACGATGAACTGATAAACACATTGAGACAGTTTTCAGTCATCACGTTCATCATTATCGTCGCCAACACTGCTACTTAGAAGATGCTTCTCTAACTTCACATGAGGGAGCAATGCACACATTCCTGGAAGAAGAATGACTGTTTCACTAATCTCCACCAGCCAGATCGCCACTCCCTATTCTTTTTCATAGCTTAGAGAATGGCAAGACTGTGGCAGGAGAGCAGTGAAGCTATGACAGTAGTCTACGTAACCAATTCCAGAGATGTCAGGGGCGCTTCTCAAAAAGGTTTTTCTCTTCTAATAAAAGATATAGATAGACATACCTGACCCATTCCTGTTTCCAGCTTTAGACATGATACTTGCAACTTCACAGGTATCTTCTGAAACCTGAGTCACCAAAGCTGATCTCCAAACTTTTTATTTTGTGAAGGCTTTTGATTTCTTTTTGCTAAGCTACTGTCAGTCAGCTACTTATCTAAGTACCATCTGCAAAGCATATTATCATGTGCCTAGCACTGCACAAAATCCACTATAAACATTATTTAATTCTCACAGCAATATTCTGAAGTACACAATAATATCAACTGAATTTTCAAAAGGGAGAACAGAGATTCGTAGAGATTAAGACACTTGTTAACTGTTATAACGGCAAACCAGAATCCATACCCAGGTATGTACGATGCCCAAGTCCATGTTCTTTACATTACATTTTAGTATAACCCACCATCAACTGTTACATATGTAAAATTAAGGAAATAGCCTGGTAAAATGAAAAAATCAGAGACTACACAGTCAAACAAACCTGGGTTTAAAGTCCTGGCTGTAGCACTTAATAACTAGACAAATTAGCTTTCTAAACTGTAACATGGAGATAATATGTAATAATAATATCTATAAATAGGACAATAACACTACATAATATGATAATGTGTTCTTGCAAAATTATTATGGCAACTGAATTTATTCAAACATGTCTAAAACACATTTGAGCACATTCCCTGGCATACGAGACATTCAAACTTCAATTTCCTTCCCCCTTTCCGTGCAAACATTTGAGTGTTCTGTCCAAGGCATGAAAGAGAGAAAAGAAAGATTCCATCGTGTTCTCATGGAGCTCAGAGTCAGGTGACATGATAAACACTAGAGCGCAGTAATCTTAGAGGCTCACACAAGATGCAATAGGAAGACAGAAAAGGAGGTGTCATGAACTGTCACCAGAAAATGACTTCTGCACAGGTTCCTCACTGCCAGAAGGAAAGAGGCAAGACCAGATACATTCTCCACGTAGAGGCCACAAGGGGCAGAGAAATCTGGCTCTACAGTCGTCTCCCAGTATCCACAGTTTCACTTTCCGCAGTTCCTGTTACCTGGAGTCAACTTCGGTCCAAAAATTATTAAGTGAAAAATTTCCGAAATAAGTAATGTCTACGTTTTAAATTGCACCCTGCTTTAAGCTGAGTGGTGACATCCAGCACCGGCCCACTGCAACCCGCCTCTCCATACACTCCACACTCCCACCCACGAGTCACTTAGCAGCCTGCTCAGTTGTCAGATCAATTACCACAGTATCGCTGAGCCAGAGTTCAAGTCACCCTGATTTCACTTAATAACGGCCCCAACGCTTAAGACGGTGATGCCGGCAATTTGGAAATGCCACAAAAAAGTGCTTCTGTGAGTGAAAGGTGAAAGTTCTTGACTTAAGGGGGGGAACGCATATGCTGAGGTTGCTTAGATCTACAGGAAGAACAAATCTATCTGTGAAATTGTGAAGAAAAGAAAAAGAAATGTGTGCTAGTTTTGCTCTCGCGCCGCTGCAATAGTTACGGCCTCAGTACTGGTAAGTGCTTAGTTAAGAGGGAAAAGGCCATGAACTGGCAGGTGGGAGACAGGGACAGAGACGTGCTCTGAGTGCCAGCGATCGGTACAGCGCTGTCCATGGTTTCAGGCATCCACGGGGGGGGGAGGGGGTCTTAGAATGTATTCCCCCAAGATAAGCAGGAACTACTGCATTTCCGAAAGTGCAAGTCCAAGCAGTCCCCAGGTTACAGACAGCCTGACTTACAGGGTTCTATACTTAACTAACGGGCTCCCAAAGCTCCCCATGAGGATACCTTACAATTTAAAAATGAAATTAATAGTCCAGGGACTAGTTTCTTCCACACGTGTAACAAACCAGCACGGCATACGTGGCGCCCTGCCCTAACCGCTAGTCTCCCTGTTTAGACGGTGCCAGGGCACGGCATCACCTTCATCTCAATGTTTTTGTGAGTCCGTGTTTACACTTACGACCTAGACTACATATAAAGTGAAAGTCTCCTGCAAGTCCAGGTCAGCCTTCAGCGAAGAGAAAGATGACTACGATGAAAGCAAAGCAGAAACGATGAGGCGTTAGAGAAAGCTTTGCTGGGAAAGCATCAGGCTTCAGAAGCCCCACTACCACACCATTAGGAAGGACCAAGTGATTGCTGTGGACGTGACCGTAAAAAAAACTTCCACTAGGTTTTCTATCTGCTACTTTGCTAGCACTCAGCCTACTGGAGACATTGCCTGTGTGTGACACGTCCAAGTAGAAATACAAAGCAAGCAAATGTGATTGTCTAATAATAGATCTTAGGAACAGGGCATGCCTGAATTTCTTGTGCCTCACAGAAGAGATCTTTATTTTTTTGTAGAGACAGAGTCTCACTTTATTGCCCTCGGTAGAGTGCTGTGGTGTCACACAGCTCACAGCAACCTCCATACTCCTGGGCTTAGGCGATTCTCTTGCCTCGGCCTCCCGAGTAGCTGGGACCACAGGTGCCCGCCACAACACCCGGCTCACATTTATTAGGTAGGGCTAAGAAGAGGACAACTGTAGATTGAGGATCATCCATTAAAAAGGGCTGTCTTGAAGATCTTCAGTGACTCCAGCCATTGAGACAGACAGCAGAAGGAGAATCACATGTGAAATTCCTTGAATAAAAATTTATTAATTTTTCCTACTGCCATAATAAAAAAAAAACTTTTACACCAAAAAAAAAAAAAAAAAAGGAAGGACCAAGTGAGAACTGCGAACACATGAATGGCGGCGCTCCAGCGACAGCACCAAGCACTGAGCAAGCACCTTAGCGGACTAGTTGTTGAAATGGAAAGGTTATTATTGATTTGGTTCGAAGATCCAAACTAAGCCGGACATTCCTGACAGCCTCGTGTTGCTGCAACCTTAGGCAAACATTACCCTTTAATATTTATTCTTTTTTGAAATTTCTCTTATCTAAACTTTTTATATGAGTTTATTTTTATGTCTTGTTTGTTTAAATAAAAAGAGCACAATTGTTTCTGTAATTTGGTAAAGAGGTGTCATGAATATTATTATTATGACAGTATGACACGGTATTAGTATGCCACACGAGCCATTATAGTATTGCTACTATTATTATAATTGTTATTACTATACAGGTGCTGTTCATTAGGGATCCAAGTTCCATATAAATTTGACCTGAAGACATTCTCAACAATGTGTCTCGTCCATAATCCAGGGACCGCCTTTAATTCAGTACAGTTGGAGCTAAAAATGAGGAGTAAAAAAGGACTGACAAGTTAGACAAGGAACAGAATAGAAAAGTCCTTATTTAAAAAGAATGATTGCCAGTAAAGGCCAAAGGGGTATATGAGACAAAGACTGTAAACAAACAGTAATACAACAGAAGAAGTAAGAAAACCAGCCTCTGAGATTCTGATCTATAACTGTGGTGCTCCAACATACAAGGAGGAAAAAAAAAATGAATTCTATAAGCTTCTGACTGAAAGAGTAACTGAATTTATATAATTTAAAAATGTAATGTATTATTCAATATATACCAAGGCAATAAAGAAATATTTCTGCCAGTGGCAAATATGCTGAATAATAAATAAGTAAATGAAAACTCATTAAGTAATTCTTACTTATGATCTACCTTCTTTTCCTTTCTCTTGTCTAGGGTGAAAAAAACTAAAAACCAATTAACCATAAGGAAAAAGGAGGAGGAAAGAAAGGATCTAGAAAAATCAAGATATTTCTGTTGTTTTTTTGAGACAGAGTCTCACTTTCTTGCCCTGGGTAGAATGTAGTCGTAACTAAGTCAAGTAGTCAAGTCAAACTCTTGGGTTTGAGCAATCCTCTTGCCTTAGCCTCCCAAGTAGCTCCCACAAAGCCCAGCTAATTTTTTTTTTTTTATTTTTAGTAGGGAGGGGGGTCTCACTCTTGCTCAGGCTGGTCTAGAACTCCTGAGCTCAAGCAATCCACCCACCTAGGCCTGCCAAAAGTGCTAGGATTATAGGTGTGAGACACTGAACCTGGCCAAGATATTTCATTAGTTAAGAATGACTAAATTAAAAAAAAAAAAAAAAGAATGACTAAAGTAGTCATCACTTTAAAAGATGGCATGCACTTGCTCTAATTCCAACTTTACTATTTTTATTAAACATTAACGGATAAGGATGAATTTAGTTTCAAGCCCATTTTGGGGAGAGGGAAATGGAAAAGACTGCAAAAGAATATTAAAATGTAAACAATATTAATATTAAACAACTGTATGTAAAAAGTAGGCTAAGCATGGAAGTATAAAAGATAATAAAAAAATAAAGGGAGATAAAAGGAATCTTTCCCAAAATTGTTTCTTTGAATTATGTTCTAAAATACCCTTAAAACATCTAGTACAATAGTGATTTTATTCATACTTAGAGTCTTAATAGGATGTTCAAACAACTCTACAGATGGATATGCTTCTTCATAAAAGTTGGAAAGTTTTAGGGAGAAAAAAGAGGACCTATGCACTTTTCTTCACATATTTAGTAAATATAGACGTATCTCACACATACACACTCCTTTAAATTCTGGAAGTAGAGACTGAATAAAACACAGAATTGAATTTAAAACAAAATAGAATTGAATTTCTTGAGTCAAAAGTAAATAAGCACAACAATACATATTATTGGCTTTCCAAGGAATAATTTGAGTCTGGGAACTCATGCAGTGCAAAATGGAAATAGATCTTTTAATTGAATTAGTTAAGACTTCTTTTTAAACACAATTTTCAAAAATATCAGAATTTTAAAAGTAACCTCACTTTTACATGAGTTTAGCAGCTACAACTTCATTCCCCAAGCCGCTCCAACACCACAAAAAATGATGTTTGCTTATTAAATAAAGAAACCCCCGAAGAGAAAAAAGAACCATTTCTCATCCTCCATGAACTATTAACATTGCCAGCTCAATGGTTAAGTATTAATAATATTCTTATCATTTTTTTTATTATCTTTATCATTAAATCATAGCTGTGTACAATAGTGCAATCAAGGGGTACAATGTGCTGGTTTCATATACAATCTTAACTATTTTCATCAAACTGGTTAACACTTATCATTTTCAAATAAATGAAAAAATTAACCTCCCAATGGCATAGCTTTGGATTTTTGAATACTTTAGACCTCCTTGCTGATCTACAGATTAATTTATTAGTTATATTTAAATAAAAACACAGAATAAAAATCTCTTAGGCATGTAAATATTAATAAATAAGCCGTTATATAGCATCATCATCATCATTCTTACAAAACAAATGGCCATTAGAGAAATCTTCTGTTTTTATCTCACTAATGTTTTCATGTCTTAATTTGGTCTTCTACAAATAAAAAACATATAAAGAGATGGCAATTACATCACTCCACTTGTATAAGAGTAAATTTTGGCCAGATATGGTGGCTCATGCCTGTAACTCCAGCACTTTGGGAGCCAATATAGGAAGACTGCTTGAGACCAAGAGTTCAAGACCAGCCTGGGCAACATAGTGACACCATGTCTCTACAAATTAAAAAAAAATTTCAAAAATTAGCCATGGCAGTGGTGAGTGCCTATAGTCCTACCTACATGGGAGGCTGAGGAGAAAGGATCCCTTAAATCCAGGGGTTCAAGGTTGCAGTGAGCTATGACCAGGCTACTGCACTCCAGCCTGGGCAATAAGCAAGACCTGGTCTCTAAAAGAACAAAAGAGTATATTATCTTCTATGACACACTGGAACTAGAAGAGGTTAAGGAGAAAATGATTATTATTCAGTTCTTTTCTTCTGTCAAACTATACCTCCCCTAAATCTGCAATCAAAATAATTTATATCATTCTATAAGACTAACAATTATTCATCATTTGAACTGCTCAGATATTAAATAATTGATCTGTGTAACTTTCATAAGATGCAGATAGGTTTGTACACGTTTTTCAATAATCATTTCCAAACACTGAATTCAATCCTTACAAACTCACTGCAGCAAATATAAAACACTTAAATAAGATGCTATTAATATCTCCAAAAACCCTTCATTTATGAAAGATCTACACTCTATAGTCCCATGCTTTCAATCAAATATATCATATTTGCTACAAACATTTTATCGGATGGTCAAGTCAGATACTAGAAAAGGTTAAAATCCTTGTAATTCTTTGTTTTCTTTTTCTACCTGATAAATGTTTATATTTTAACTTTCTGCAATACTTCAAAATTTAAACAGAGATTTAAATATAAAATAAAGACATCCCTCCACATGTCAACTATGTTTAATTCCTCTTTATAATACCAGAACCTTAAACATACAATAAGCTCTTTAAAGATGCTTATTAAATGGATGAACCAAGAACAAGTCAATAAATAAATAAATGATGTGACACTGTAATAACATGTTAAGAAGAATCATACTATTAATTCTTTTAACAAAATAAATCACTTCTCTGTATTTTTGTTAACTTCATTTCTGCAGGCATCAATTTATAAAATTCATATTCATATTTTCAAAACATTTCAGGTAGATTAGCAATTGTGAAATAGACACAAATTTACACATTAATATTTATTAAAACTAAAATGGAGAGGGAAGAGAAAAAGGGGTATCATTGTAATTCATAATGGAAAAAGTTATTATACTTATGCTGAGGGTCAAGAATTCATTTAGTCATTTAAAAGTCAGTCAAGAATAATCATCTTTGTTGAAATTCCATGAACTAGAAAACCAAAGAGGCTATTACTATGAACAAATGCTTATTAAGTGCCCACTATGTATCTGTCACTATACTAAACACTAAAATCTAATTTCCCTTGAGGAAAAGGAATTTAGAACTTCAACTCTGAATTCTAAAATATGTAAGACATACTGTCCTTGGAGATGAAGTAACAAGAGGGAAGAAGTGAACAAATAAGTAAAGAATAAACTACTAAGCAAAACAGTGTATAAATTTCAACATACTTGGGGATGCTTAGTTTGCAAAACACCATATTGTATGACAACTAAATATGTAACAATAAAAATCAAACCTTATATAGTTTTGCAAGAATAAAACATAAAAAGACTCACAGATATGGCTCGGAGCCTGTGGCTCAATGGGCTAAGGCGCCAGCCACCTACACCTGAGCTGGCAGGTTCGAATCTAGCCTGGGCCCCCCAAACAACAATGACGGCTGCAACCAAAAAAAATGGCCGGGCACTGTGGCGGGCGCCTGTAGTCCCAGCTACTTGGGAGGTGGAGGCAGGAGACTCACTTGAGCCCAGGAATTGGAGGTTGCTGTGAGCTGTGGTGCCATGGCACTCTACCCAGGGTGACAGCTTGAGGCTCTGTCTCAAAAAAAAAAAAAAAAAGACTCACAGATAAGAAACAGTTTGGAGCCAAAATGGAAGAAAGCAAAACCTAATATACTAACCTCGCTAAAAAACAGTATTATTAAAAATACTACTTACGTGAGCCTTGTGTGTCCTATTTACTTCGAGCACTCAGCATGGTGACTGACATGCAGTAGGCGTACAATAAATACTTGCTGAACCGCAACAGATAAATAAACAACTGATCCTTGTGTTCAATCGCCTTACGGAGGGGATGAGACATTGCTGATCACAATCCAACATTAAGCAGTGCTACAATACAGTACGTTATAAAGCAGCAATCCCCAACCTTTGCGGCACCAAGGACCAGTTCTGTGGCAGACAATTTTTCCATGCACTGGGGGCTGGGAGTGGATGGTTTTGACAGGAGTCTGCAAGCAACTGATTTATTATGGTCTCCGTGCAGTCAAACTTCTCTGCTAATGACAATCTATATCTGCAGCCACTTCCCAGCACCATCATTTCATCTCCACCTCAGATCAGCAGGCATTAGATTCTCAAAAGGAGCATGCGAGCTAGATCCCTCGCTTGGGCAGTATATTAGTAGGAATCACGCTCCCATGAGAATCTGATGCCACCACTGATCTGACAGGAGACGGAGCCCAGGGCATGGTGCGACTGTAAATGCAGAAGAAGCATCACTCACTCACTCTCCCACCGCTGCTCACCTCTAGCTGGGCAGCCCAGGTAATGACAGGCCACAGACGGCACCAGTGCACAGCTGGGATGGGGACCACAGTTACAAAGAGCAGAGCAGAGAGGCACAGAGGACAGAGGAGACTGTCAGGAAACGCCTTCAAAGACAGTAAAGATTTGAAGAAAGTAGAGTTAACCAAGGAAAGACTTATTCAATAAATGTTACAAAAATCAGGAGTGAAAGTACAGGGAAGTGAGAATCAGAGGAGGGTTCAGGGACAGGCAACCGGGGCAGGAGGCTAAATTAAAGGGCATATTTTGGGGTATAATAAAACAAGAAAATTTATTGCTTTCACTGGAATGCACACTCCAAAACACTCAGGATTATTTTTTTGTCTGTTTTTCTATGACTTGTAGGCTGCAAAACTGGCCATACCTCTTAAAATGTGATTTTACAGCCTTTACCACTAAAAAAATAGAGTCATTTATTTCATCCCTTCAATTTCAGCTGGCCTTGTGATTTGCTTTTGCCAAAAGAATACAGAACAAGCAGCATTGTGGCAGCTTCAAATGTGAGTCTCAAAGCTCTTGCATGTTTCCTTTCCCTGAGAACCCTGCTCCTGCCATGTGGGAACCCAGTGTGGCCCACTGGGTAAAGAGGGGCACACTGCCCAGTTAATTCCCACTGCCTCAGACAAAGGATCAATAAACTTCTCCTGTAAAGAGACAGAAGAGTAAAAACTTCAGGCTTTGAAGACCATATGTGATTTCTGTTGTGTATTCATCTCTGGTTTTTTTTTATTATAACTCTTCAAATTATAAATAACATTCTTAGCTTGGGGGCCACAGATTGCTGACCCCTGATGGGCAGCCAATCCCAAAAATCAGAACTGTCTTCCTGAACATTAATGCTTAAGAAGCCCAGCTGAGCCCAAAAGAATTGCCCCTTGTGCCCAATATAAATTGTTAATCATGGGCTTAAAAAAAATGGTGGTAGTTGTTCACTACATTTTAGAGTGGTAAATTAAACATCAAAAGCCTACTGATACACTCTTCTACCTTCAAAGTTCATAACTGTACCTGTCACTTAGTAGGCACTAAATATTTAATGAATAAAATAATGCATAGGAAGTATTACAGAAGCCAGACATGTCATCTTATTTCAGAGTTTCTAGGCTCAAAGGTCCACAAGGGCCAGGCCAGTTACACTGGTGTGTGGTCCTAGCATCTAGTGATCTAATGGGGAAAATTATATAAATATTAGGTAACGGCCAGGCATAAGGCAAATTATATAAATATTATGTTCTCCCCTACTCCCGCCCTCAAATTCACTTGACTAGCAAGCAAGAAATCATCCCCATAGTTATCAGTAACACTCACCAAGAAACTGCCCACCATGGTGCCAGGGGAAGTGCTACAAGATGCTGCTAAAACTAAGCAGCGAGCTGCACTGCCACCTGTTAGTCAGCAAACTGAGCCCAAAGAGCAAGAAGGAGGAAAGTACCCAGGACCAGGAAT
The DNA here is from genome assembly GCA_963573935.1 of Arctocebus calabarensis. Taxonomy (NCBI): domain Eukaryota; kingdom Metazoa; phylum Chordata; class Mammalia; order Primates; family Lorisidae; genus Arctocebus; species Arctocebus calabarensis. Next base: position 55,158 of record CAUYON010118795.1, read on the forward strand.
AGCCCCCCTTCCTCCGGCAGTGTCCCTCCAGCACAAAACTCAACACGCGCCAGCTGGCAAAGGAGAAAAGTTTCAGGGTACAGCTCCAGTATCACAAACCAGTGCAACAGTGAAGGATGGGGGTGGAACTGCGAGGCAACAAATTGATAACTGGCACATGCTCCCATTTCATTTCTCAAAAGGATTTAAACTCGCCGTAACTTAAAAAAAAAAAACCATGCACAAGAAGAGAAAATCAAAGTAAGAAGATAGAGAATTACTGAAATTAGACTGCAAATTTGGGCTCAACTTCTATGTGATTAAATTTCTAAATAATTATGATTACTTAGGGGGTTTTGAAGAGCATAATATGAAGTTCAAGCTCATCTTTTAAAGTGGGGCTGTTATTTCCAACTATGCTTACACAGGTTAAAGAACACACACATACACACGAGTACAAAAAAATATGCTACAAGTTTTAGGTCACCAAGTTCTCTACATGATTTTTTATTACCTACACGTTTATCTTTTGCACATTTTCTCACATAGTATATTTTACTTTTTAAATTAGGGAACTTAAAAACAATTTTGAAGAATAACTGGCCACTAAATATCAATGCAGGGGATTAAGGTTGTATAGCCTCTTATGTAACAGGATTCTAAATTCCTTTGAAAGAACACACATTAGAAGGAAATTATTTCTGCAAAGTAAATCCTGAAGTTTTAGGTTATTTCCTAATAGCTGTGGATTTAGAGAGAATAAACCAAATGTTAATCCTTTCAAATGTTATGAACTGTACCAGCAAATTCATAGTGTTCTAGTTAATGATTCAGAAGCACAGCTGTAAGTGAAGAATCTCCTAGAAATAAAAAATCAACCGGAGTAAGAGATCCAATCACGGCTGTTTCTCTGATAAATTTATACACCCCAGAACACCTAAAGGTAAAACCACCTCACCTACTCACAAGCTCCCCATAGTGCCAACTGGTCAGCCTCATGTCCTAATTCCTACAGGCTCTTAACTGAAGGAAACGCGCACACACAAGTGGCTTCATTAAAAATCAAAGGATACAAGTTAAAATCATCAATATATAACTTCATGGCCACCAGGATCAGGAAAAGTTTAGAAGTCTAAAATACCAATCACGGAAGGGGATAGGGAGCAACAGAAACGTCTATCTTAGTGATATAGTAGGAATTCTTTATACTTACGGTTACAATCCTGCCATGTAATTAAGTATTATAAATTTCTTCTAATTTCTGACTTGCCTTTTCTTTATGTCATCTCCTCATAAAACAGAACTTATTAATTTTAATTTAGACAAATTTGTTTTTTTCCTTTGTAATAAGCATAAAATCTTACCCTTCAAAAAAACCCAAGAAACAAAACACAAAAACAAAAACCTTGACCGGAGGCATCACCCTATAAAAACATGTCTTTATATTGACAAATTTCGAGTTGTGCTTCCACATTTAAATGGGGGAGCAGTACTGCAGGGTGGGTAAGAGCAGAGACACTGGAGCCAAACTACACTGGTTCAAATACGGCTCCGCTACTATGACCCTGGGCAGAGTATATTAAGCATGAAATGTCCAATTTCCTTAAGTACCAAGTTCGACAATTGGTATCTCTGACATTTTACTTTGACACTTCTTGTTTTATTTCCATTGGGAAGATACATACATCCTCATTCTTTCAAACATACACTTTGGCTTGTGATTATCTTTCAAAATTTTTTTAGAGTTATTTTTACGAAACCATGGATAAGTAAAAGATTTGTGCAATTTTCTCATATGAGTTCCATCATGGAACCCATGCAGTGCAGATAGCTGGAAATATCAATGAAATGTTTGGGAAGGACGTGGTTGATGAATGCATAGTACACCTATGGTTTGAGATGCTCCATTCTGATGATTTTAATCTTGAAAATGAGCCGTGTGGATCTGAAACCAAGGTGGACAATGATGGCCTGAAAGCTATAATGGAAGCAATCCATCTCAATCTATGTGTGAATTCGCAGCAAGGTTTGGTGTTACCATTCCAACAATATTGGACCATATGAAACAAATCAGCAAGATAAAGAAGCTGGATAGCTGGGTTCCACCTGAATTAAACAAGTGTCAGAAAGAAATCATGTCAAAGCTTGCCTTTCTTTACTGTCACAATAAAAAGAAGAACCATTTCTATGCCACATTCTATTTGTAATGAACAATGGATTCTTTTGACAGTTGCAAGCACCCAGCACAAAGGTCAGATAAAGATGAAACACAATCTAAAACTGAATATTCACCATAAAAAGATAACAGTGTCTGACTGGTGGGCCAGCACTGGTAGTCTCCACCACAGCTTCAAGAAACCTGGTCAGTCAATTACAGCAGATGCCTACTGCAAACAAGTGGATGAAACGACGAGGATGCTTGCAACTAAGCAGCTGAGACTGGTCAACAGAGACAGGCCAATGCTCACATAAGATAAGGCAACCAACACAAGGCACACAAGCAACGCTGCTCAAACTACAGAAGCTGGACTCGGAAACTTCTGTCATCCGCCACGTTACCCACATCTTGCACTACTGACTACCACTTCTTTGTGAAGGCTTTGGACCACTTCATGCAAAGAAAAATACTCATTCTCGACAAGCTGTGGAAAATGCCTTTCATGCTTTGATCCCCAAAAACACACGAGGGAGGATAAGTGGGTGACCACAAATTCTCGGAAAAGACTTTTTTCCTCTTAATTTCTGATCAAAGCTAAGGCCAGTGAGAAAATGTCCTTTGTTTTGCAGGGTCCCTTTTGTTCCCTTTATGCTTACTCACACCTTCCCTCAAGTAGTTTCCAATCAGCTTCCCCAACAGATGGAAGCCCAAATCTTAGATCCAGGCCCCTCAATACTCCTAAAGTTCCATATCGCCTAGATCTATGTGTCCCCAGGGTATCTATCTAACGGCTTCAAAGCTATCTCACTTCCCTGGTCGCCTGCTTATTCTTTTTTGCAGACTCATCCATTCCTTTAAAATGACTTTTTGATGTCATCATTTTTTTTCTTAATCAAACATGCTTAAATATTTTATAGATAAAAGATTCAGTCAGCCATACTGTTCAAAAAAGAAATGTAAAGAATACTTTCTTGACTGCTCGACATAAGGCCTTAAGTTACATAAAGCTTTTAAACATTTTCTACCTTAAAGGAATTGTTATAGAAGTCACTTTAGGATAGCCTATTCCAATAGGGAAATTTCTTTAGAAAAAGGATTTAGTAAGTCAGTTCATGCAGGTGGTAATGAAATCAAAGGTATTTAAATGTGGAAATGTTTGTATTAGAACAATTAACCAAATAACCAGTGTAGCATGGATACAATTGGAGAACTATTTAAAAAACATGAGATGATTTACTTTAATACTGTTCTATTTAAATCAGGGCAATTCACTTTCTAGTCACATTACCATACAGCAAGAGTTATGCCAAAGTATACAATTCTATTATAATTACATCCCCAATACTTCTTTTCATATTCTAAAAAAGTCACATAGCCAAAATGCCACATACTACACTGCATAACATAATTCAGCCATTTCAACCAAAAAAATCTCAGTTTACAGTAATGGAGGGCCTCGTTTAGGGAACTACAATACAATGGCTCTGTATCTGATCAATGAGCTCCCCTAAGTAAATGCTTCCATTTAGCTATTCAAACATTTGAATACCCAGTGTGCTATGTCCTGTGTTAGCTACTAGAAACTGTAGAGAGAAGTATGCAATCACCAAAACCAGCAGCCACTCCAACCTCGTCTCTATTTCATAGGCTCTATTTATTCCCTCATACAAAGAAATAAGGAAAATTTTTTCACTTTTTTTCTAGCACTATTTTATATTTTTAACATCCTGACCTATGCCTTGTATTTGTAGCTCGAATAATTCAGAACAATCCAGAAAAGTCTATGCCATCTCATATTATATTTTGTAAATTTCAGAACTCGTTCTTCCATTAGGGAAAGAACCAACCCAAGTAATTACTGCACCTTCCTATCTCCAGATCACTTTGTTTTTCCTGTCAAGTATGAAGCTAACGTTGTGATCGGTAGTGAACTGTGAGGAAAAAATGCTGCAGATACTGACAAGGTGACTCTAAAAGTTATATGCAAATTTAAAGATTAATAATACCCCAAGGCAACAGCCAAGAATAAAGGATTTATACTATCAGAGATATCAAGAAGTATTATAAAGCAACAATAGTTAGAAAGTGTATTACTAGAGCAAGGACAAAAACAGAACAACAGAACATTACAGAGCCGCACTGTCCAGGAAATACAGGAGCCACCAGAGATAACTGACTATCAGGTACTAGGTGGCTACTGCAATCTGGAAACTGAATTTTTAAATAATTTTTAAAAATGTAATGAATTTAAATTCAAGAACTGATAACTGAATCAGTTATTGGAAAACTGGATATCAGTTATTGGATAACTGATAAAGTTATTGGAAAACTTTAGCTATGATTCAGATCCAATTAAGTACATGAATCTACTTATTCAAATGTGAATTTTATAAATCTAAATACAGATCAAGTATTTTTGATGAAAAGTTTTTGAGACTGAAGTCAGATGTGCTATAAATGTTAAACGAATGCCCTTGACAGGGTACAAAGAAAAGAATGCGAAATATTTCATTAAAAAATTTCATATTGTGGCTCGGCGCCTGTGGCTCAACAGGCTAAGGCGCCAGCCACGTACATCTGAGCTGGTGGGTTCGAATCCAGCCCGGGCCCGCCAAACAATGACGGCTGCAACCGAAAAACGGCTGGGCATTGTGGCGGGCGCCTGTAGTCCCAGCTACTCGGGAGGCAGAGGCAGGAGACTCGCTTGAGCCAAGGAATTGGAGGTTGCTGTGAGCTATGATGTCACAGCACTCTATTTAGGGTGACAGCCTGAGGCTCTGTCTCAAAAAAAAAAAAAAAGAAAAGAAAAAATTTCATATCGTTACATGTTAAGACAATATTATTTACATGTTGGATTAAATGAAATAAAATCCTTAAATGAATTCTTTTTACCTGTTTAAATGTGGCGGCTAGAAAATTCAAATATGCGGCTCACATTTGTGTCCTGCCTTATGTATCTATTAGATAGCCCAATAGAGTGAGTCCAAAAGAGTCACTAATTCGTAAGAAAGGTGGTACTGCAAGTACGTGGGGAAAGGACGGTCTTTAAATAAATGGAGTTGAGTGAACTGAGTATCCGCAGGGAAAAAAATGAATTTTGAGCCCACACATCAGAAACAAAAATCAATCCTGGACAGATTGTGTATCTAAATGAGAAAGTCAGAACAATAAAGCTGTCAGAGGAAAACAAAGAGACTTCGGTTCATTACCTTGGGCGAGGCAAATATTTCAAAACAGGATCTTTAAAAGTATTCATCATTTTTAAAAATTGATAAGTTGGACTTATCAGTTAAAATTAAGAACTTTTGCTGATAACTTTTGAGAGCGTGAAAAGGTAAACCCGACTGAGCGGAAAGCACTGGAGTAGGGGAAGCACGTGAAAGAGAGGGGCGATGAGGGACACACAGGAAGGTCACCCCCTAAAACAGAGCCCCACATCTGACCATTGTTTCCCACTTAATACATTCTACTTAAGGAAAATTTCATGTAACTGAAGTTTACCCATTCAAGAAACCAAATCTAGCTAGCCAATTCTGATTCACTTTAGAAATACATACACATATTCTTTTTTTTTTTTTTTTTTTGAGACAGAGTCTCACTTTATCACCCTCAGTAGAATGCTGTGGCATCATAGCTCACAGCAACCTCAAACTCTGGGGCTTAGGCAAGTCTCTTGCCTCAGCCTCCTGAAGAGCTAGGACTACAGGCACCTGCCACAACGCCCACCTATTTTTAGAGATGGGATCCTGCTCTTGCTTAGGCTGATTTCAAACTTGTGAGCTCAGGCAATCCACTGGCCTGGGCCTCCCAGATGGCTAGGATGACAGGTGTGAGCCACCACGCCCAGCCTATATATTCTTTATTAAAGATAATACACAGGTGACTATACAGGGTCACTGTGACAGTATTTAAGAAATAAGTTATCCTTTAAAAAAGGTATCCTTAGGAAGTTACCCTCAAATGAAAATTAGTAAAATAAATATTGAAAAACATAACTGGGACTTGCAGTCTAAACAAGCTAGCTTAGACCAGTTTCTCCCTGTTCCTCCCTTCTAAGCACAACCCTACACCCAAGAAAGAAAACTCTAAATGGTGTTCAGAAAAAGGCAAACTAATTTGGGGTCCCAGGATGAGAGGAACAATACAGAGGCAGAACATCTTGTGTGTCCTCATCGGAGGAAGGAAAGCCAGTCCCAGCGTGTCCCAACCCCCAATCCAGGAGAGGAGGCAGTCTGGGTAGACTCATTCTTCCCTAGGATTGAACAGGAATCCCTACAACACCAAGTGAATGCAACACCAAAGGCAAGGGGGCATAACTGGGAACCCCACTAATAAGCAGCCAGGTGAATCAATCTACTTCTCTACAAATCAGAGAGTTCCCTGCCCAAAGGAGGGAGACTGAGGTGGGAGGCCAGACAGCAAAGATAAAAGGAACTTCTCCAGAAGTATTCAGCCTGGGAGACATTGTTGGCCCAAAAGAGACCCCCTTTCCACCCAGAGACGTAAGGTAGCCCAGCCTAGGGAAAGTCCTTTTACCTCCTCTGCCAGCACCAACAGAGACCACTGAGAGCCCCGGTAGTAATAGATAAACATCACAGACCAAAAGAACACCACAGGGGGAGGCTCTAAGAATGAAGCCATCGTTGAAATCACAGCCCTGGAAAGATGGCAGGATATAATGCTACACCTGAACAGGATGACTGCCTGCAGGAAGTTTTATTTGAGAGAAAGACAGGGAGAGAGACACAAAGAGAGAAAGAGAAAAGGTCATAATATATAATTATATATAAACACAGAGTAATAATAATGGCAGGCTAAACAGGGTGTCCAACCTGTGGCCCATGGGCCACATGTAGATTATTTGAGTGCTGTTTTGTTTATCTGTGGTCTCAAATATTACAGTAAGTATGTACAGACCTATGCTTTGGCTCATCAGCTTTTGTTAGTGTTTGTATATTTAATGTGTGTCCCAAGACAACTCCTCCTCTTCCAATGTGTGGCAGAAAACAAAAAAGATTGGATGCCCCTACAACATATTAACAATTATCTTAAATATAAACGGTCTAAATACCAACAGAGAGATGAAGGTTGGCAATGTGCACACAAAAAACATACATGTCCTAACTACATGCTGTCTATAAGTATGTCACTCTAAATTCAGCAACATTAAGCTGAAAGTGAAAAGATAAAAAAGTTATGCTACATGAACAATTTTTTAAAAGAGGAATGGCAACATCAACATTTGATAAAGTAGACTTCAGAGCAAAAAAAATTACAAGACAAAGAGGGATTTTACATAATGATAAAAGGATTAATCCACTAATAAAACATAATGATCCTAAATGTGTACGCATCATTAGATCCTAATAATACACGAAACAAAACCTGATGGACTTGAAAGGAGACATAGACAAGTCCACAATTACAGTTGAAGACTTCAACATCCTCCACTCATCAACTGATAGGACTATTAGAAAGAAACCCAGCAGGGTTACAGAAGATTTAAACAGCAAAATCAACAAACAGAATCTAATTGACGTAAATAGAACACTTCACCCAACTGCAACAGAATACACTTTTTTTTCCAAGTACCCACAGAAAACTTACTCAAAGAGACTATCCTCAGCAATGAAACAAACCTTAACAAATTCTTTTAAAACTGCAGGCTCGTTGGCTCAGCGCCTATGGCTCAACAGGCTAAGGCGCCCGCCGGAGCTGGCAGGTTCGAATCCAGCCCGTCCCGCCAAACAACAATGACAGCTGCAACCATAAAATGACCGGGCATTGTGACGGGTGCCTGTAGTCCCAGCTACTTGGGAGGCAGAGGCAAGAGACTCACTTGAGCCCAGGAGTTGGAGGTTGCTGTGCGCTGTGATGTCACAGCACTCTATCCAGGGTGACAGCTTGAGGCTCTGCCTCAAAAAAACAAAAACAAACAAACAAAAACAAAAAAACTGCAGGCTTATGCCTATAATCCTAGCACTCTGGGAGACTGAGGTCGGTAGATGGCTTGGGCTCAGAAGTCTGAGACCAGCCTGAGCAAGAGCAAGACGCCGTCCCCATCACTACTAAACAAATATTTTAAATTGGGGCCTGGCATTGTAGCAGGCACCTGTGGGCAGGATGATTGCTTTAGCCTAAGACTATGAAGTTGCTGTAAGCTATGACACCACAGCACTTTTTCAGGGTGACAGAGTAAGATTCTATCTCAAAAAAAAATTAAAAATTAAATCTTATAGAGTATTCTCTTAACATAATAAAATCAAACTAGAAATCAACAGAAAGAAAACAGGGTACTCTCTAACCACATGAAAAGTAAGCAATATACTGGGCGGCGCCTGTGGCTCAAGGAGTAGGGTGCCGCTGGCGGGTTCAACCCAGCCCTGGCCAAAAACTACAAAAGAAAAAAAATAGAAGTAAGCAATGTACTTGTAAAAACACACAGGTCAAAGAGAAAGTCTCAAAAAACTTTTAAAAATACACAGAACTGAATGAAAATGAAAAGGCAACATATCAAAATACGTGGAATGCAGCTAAAGCGGCGCTGACAGGAAAATTTATAGCAACAAATATTTCTAGTAGAAATAAGGAGATGTCTCAAATCAATAAAGTTACTACCTCAAAAAACTAGAAAAAGAATGTTTATTGCAGCTCAATTCACAATCACCAAGACATGAAAGCGACCCAAGTGCCCTTGATATATGTACACCACGGAATACTACTCAGCCATAAAAGGTGGAGACTTTAAATCTATCCTATTACCTGGTGGAGCTGAAATACACTCTTCTTCATAAAGTATCACAAGAATGCAAAAGTAAGTATCCAATATACTCAATACTAATATGAAACCAATATACAAACAACAACACGCCCAGAGGAAAGAAAAACGCAGGTAGATTCAAGTGCGGAGGAGAGGCAGCAAAGGGGAAATGGGAGCGGGGGCACTGGCAGGTTCTCACCTGCTGTGCCGTGTAAGGGGGTACAGCGCACACCCGGGGAGAAGGGCCCAACTACTACTTGAACTTTACCTTCGAAACAAAAACAGTGTAACCTAAACATTGTACTTTCACATTAATCTAAAATTTCAAAAAAAAGTAAACTGCAAAAAGAACAAAATAAGCCCCGAACAGAAGGAAGAAAATACAGAAAAAAAGCTAATGATGTTAAAAATGAAACATAATAATCAATTTTTAAAAAAGCTGATTCTCTGAAAAGCAAAACATTAAAATTCATTAACCTTTAAGAAGATTAGAAAACTAGAGAAAAAAAGATACAAATCATCAATATCAGGAAAGAAATGGGATACAGAGCTTGCAGCCATTTAAAGGATACTAAGACAATATTGTAAACAATTGTACTCATTGGGGCGGCGCCTGTGGCTCAAGGAGCAGGATGCCAGCCCCATATGCCAGAGGTGGTGGGTTCAAACCCAGCCCCGGCCAAAAACTGCAAAAAAAAATAATAATAATAATAATAAAACAATTATACTCATTGTCTGTTCCTTAAAAAGCACTCAACCAAGATGAAATGATAATCTGAATAGTCTTACAAACAGTAAAGAAACCGAACTGTCACTTAAAAGCTATGAAGAAAGAAATCCAACTATTTCCAGATGGTTTCACTCAACAATTTTATAAGACATTTTTAAAAATTAATAACATTTTTATATAATCTTAATCTCTTCCAGAAAATAGGAGCGAAAATAATGCCAACTCATTTTATAAGGACAATACTACCTTTTCATTTCAGTTCTCATTAAAACCTGTACATGAATGTTCACACCGGCTTTGAGCAGAACAGCCAACAGCTGGATCAGCCTGTCTGTCTTTCAACAAGTGAATGGTTCAACAAAAATACTACTCAGCGATGAGAAAGAAAGAAACAAATGATACATACAACTTGGATGATTCTCAGGGAAATTATGCTGAATGAACAAACCAATCCCAAAAGTTGATACATGGCAAGATTCCACTTATGCAACATTTTTGAAATGACAAGAAATACAAAAATGAAGAACAGATTAGTATCCGCTAGGAGCAGGAAGAGGCGGATGAGGTTCTGAGACGGCAGAAAGAGGGAACTATTCTGTATCTTGTCTGTGGTGCTAGACATATGACCCTACACAAAATACGAAATTGTACAGAACTAAATAAATATACTCTTACACACAAAGGAATATTAGTAAAACTAGGGGAATATGGTAAGAAAGGTGGTATCAATGTCAATGTTCTGTGATACTGGACGATAGTTTTGCAAGCTGTTACCATTGGTAAAAACTAGGAAAAGGTACACAGGATCTCTATTATTTCTTCTAACCATATGTGAATTTACATTTCTCATTCATCTCAATAAAAATGTTAATTAAATAAAAAGCAATAATTGCTATCTAAACTCACTGCCTTACAGACAGTAAAAGAGTAAAGACAGAGAAGTTGGCAGGGTATCTTTTACCTACAGCTATAAAATCTGTGCACATTAGTAAGGGGAAAGAAAATACAAAAAGAAAAAAAAAAAAAGATGAATTCTAAGAAAGCACTCATTCCAACATCCAGGTTACCAAATCCTATATCAGATAATCAGTTATCAAGGCCAAATCCAAACACACAAAGTTCAAAAAAAAAAAAAGCCAAGGTGGCTACAGACATTAGACTGTAATAAGAAGATAGAACTAGATCAGAAATTCACTGCAAAGCAAATGCAGAATTAATGACAGAGCTATAGTTCCCTTATATCTAGTTTATTGCATGCAGACACTATCCATTGCTGAGATCCTTTTTAAAATAATAAAAAAACTCCTGTGAGATCTACTTAACTTGGACAATAATAATTATTGGCATCTTTTATTACAATAGTAATATGGTTCCCTGTTTTAGGATTAGTTGCTTCCTATAGGCTGCAGATAAAACAAAAGGTCATGTTTATTAAGAATTATACATTATATTAAGAATAAGGTGCAAATGTCTGGTACACTTGACATAAGATTTATTGAAGGATAGAAGGAAGGGAGGGAGGGAGGGAATAATTCATGAATGAATTAATACAAGTTGATGAGCCCTCATCCCAGAAAAGGACACATTTACAGAAATTTTATATGTATCTTCAGAGCGTTGTTGGAAGGTTCTAAAGCCCAGGTTTTATGAAATCTTGGTTTAGAGTCTGCATTTTGAGAAGTCTACTCAAGTGAATTAGGTCACTTGCCTCTTTAAAGCAGGGGGTTAGATAAGACAATTTCTTAAAACCCTTTTTAATGCTATTATTTGCTGATTTACACTCTGATCCAACCCTCGAAAAGGACTACCTCTTTTTACTGTCAGATATAACAGTGCAAAATTTTTAACTGAACAGGACCCTTAAGCATATTTACCATCTCAGACAGGTTTGAAATGTAATAAAGAAACTAGAAAAACCATGGAAATTTTTCACGTATCATTAGCAAAGTCAGACTTAAATAGAAACATGAGGCTCAACAGCTTCAGGGGAAAAAAGGTAAATGCCATGATGTTGCCAGGCCAGACTGGCTGGAAAATATGCTCAGTTTTACTTTGTCTCAGCAAAAATAATTTGCAAAGGAAAAACAGTCAGTCTTCTCAAAAAAATAGAGTTTTAATCTATAACATCATTCAAAATTTGCAACATAATACATTATGAGGTGTCCAAAAGTACATAACCTTTCCATGTCTCCCAGTAGAACCTCCATGGACTACCCGCAAGAAAGCCTCTTCCCTGTGTATAGACCTTTGGCTTGGATTCCCTGAGATGTAGAAAAGCTTTGGGGATGTACCTGAAAGCGAACTACTAGTAGAGACTAGAACTCTCCATTGAAACTACTGAAATTGTTTAGTTACAACTGAAACCACAAAATATTCAACATTCAAATAGCTGCTACATTCCTCACCTAGGTCTTCACATCAGCGGACTGAATTTCAAAAAACGCCTTCTCCTATCTGGAATACCATAGGATTAAATCTTGAAACTTACTTCCACACGACGTTTTAGGAATATCATCTATTTTGTTAAAAAGAAAAAAACAAGTGTCTGAATTTTTTTCACCTGAATGAATCATTAAAAATAAGTGAAAATATATTTAACCCCCAAGAACTTTACCAAACAGAAGTGGGTCATTGTCTTCGCAGTGGGTTCTCAGACCCGCAGCCTTTGTTTTCATTCTTCCTGTTAGACCTCATGTACCCCCGCACTACTCAAGGGGGGGCAAGAGAACAGTCAAGCAACTGATGGAGCCAAACTGAACTCTTTAAGACATGGCTATGTTCCTGTCCAAATGATAACAGCACTGGGCCATCTACACAGATTCACCCAATCTCAGGGGCAGCAAGGGTATAAGAACCCAGCCAACGCTCAGCCTTTTACAATTCCAGTAAAAGGTATTTCATCCTCTGAGCAACACTGCCAGTGGCAAGGACCGGCTGCTGCTTTCTGAGACTGCCCACTCCATCTCTACAGCTCTGTGAGAAGGTTCTCTCTTAGAAGTGACTACAAATCTGTCCCTATATTTCCACCCACTGGTTCTAATTCTATCCCTTGGAACCACACACAAAAAAAGCCTAATATTTCTTCCCTCTTCCACATGTCAGCCCTTTCTTCAAATATTCGAAGATGGTTCTCATGATTGCAGGCTGAATAACAGCCCCCTAAAGATGTCCGCGTCCTAATCCCCAGAACCTGTATACATGTGTGTTATCTTATACCGCAAAAGGGATTTTGCAGGTATGATTAAATTAAGGACTTCTTTTTGAGACAGGTCTCACTCTGTCACCCAGGATGAACTGCAGCAGGGGTCATCACAGCTTCCTGCAACCTTAAACTCCCGAGCTCAAGTGATCTTCCTCCCTCAGCTTCCCAAGTAGCTGGGATGACAGATCCCCACCACCATGCCTGGCTAATTTTTCTGTTTTTTGTATTGATGGAGTCTCGCTATGTTGCTCAGGCTGATCTCAAACCCAAAGTGTTAGTATTACAGACATAAGCCACTTAGCCTGACCTAAATTAAGAATCGTGTTGTGGGTAATTAGCTTGGTTCATCCCCGTACGCCCAATATAATCACAAGGGTCCTTAGAAGAGGGAGGCAAGAGGATCAGAGGAGACAATGGAAGAGAAGGTAGAGTGATGCACTTTGAAGACGAAGGAAGGGACCATGAGCCAAGGAATGTAGGCAGGCTCTAGGAGCTAAAAAAGGCAAGACGATGAATTCTTTCCCAGCGCCTCCAGAAGGAAGTCCTCTGTAGCCATTCAGACCTCTGACCTCCAGAACTGTAAGACAACAAATCTGTTCTTTTCTGCCACTAAATTTGTGGGACCTTGTTACAATAGCAATAGAAACTAACACAATCATTCTTTTTCCAAACTAAAAGATCTCTTCAACCTCCTGAAATGAAACAATTGTTCAGAACTCCAAACTGTTCAAAAGTTCTGATCTTCTAAAAGATGAAAAGGTCTTATTCTTCTACTTCTCCCAAACTGAGTAACAATAATATAATTTAACCCCTAGAGTCATCAAATTTTCCCATCTATACAAATTTAAGAGCACAGTATGGAAATTAGATGACTTCTCAATTGAAATTTTCAGTCTTATGACAACTTGATTAATAAAGTAACTATGGAAATTGAAGATAAAAATAAAAGTTCCCTATATTATGTATATAATTTAAGCTTCTTACAAATGGTTCCCTTAAACTACATATTTACTTTTTTCCTTTTTTGCAGTTTTTGACCAGGGCTGGGTTTGAATCCACCACCTCCGATACCGTACTCCTTTGAGCCACAGGCATTCCCCTACATATTTACTTTTAATTATATGAAATACAGAATTTATTACAAAATCAATTAAACAAATATAGCGTTAGTAAGGTCAACTGTTTTTACAAAATAAATAGTTATATAATAGATTTTTTACCAACATAAGTTCTTTCCAGCAAAATAATGACACAGAAAAAATATATATATATTTAACAAATGCAGCATTATATACATTGTTCCTATAGTATAATTCACTTTATAATCTTGAAGGTTTTTCTTGGGGGCAGGGACAAGTATAAGAGGGACTTTATGTAACAAATGCAATCAGTTTAACCTAATTCTTTGCACCCTCAATGAATCCAAAACAATAAAAAAAAAGAAAAGAAACTTCAAGGTTTTCTGTATTTCTGTTCATGAATGCTAACTTTTTTTAGATATAAAATGATTCACTAGAGTACGCTCTCTTTAAGCTTCTACGCATACATGTAAACAGGTCTCTACATATTCTAATCAAATATACATACAGTGGAACCTCCATAGTTGACCACCTCCCCACTGACCACCTCCTGAAGTTGACCTAATTTTTTTTTTTTTTTTTGAGACAGAGCCTCAATCTGTCACCCTGGATAGAGTGCCATGGCATCACAGCTCATAGCAACCTCCAATTCCTAGGCTCAAGCGAGTCTCTTGCCTCTGCCTCCCAAGTAGCTGGGACTACAGGCGCCCGCCACAATGCCCGGCCATTTTTTGGTTGCAGCCGTCATTGTTGTTTGGCGGGCCCGGGGGCTGGATTT
>CAUYON010118799.1:0-25001 GCA_963573935.1 Arctocebus calabarensis
GTCTTTATATAGTGATCAAGAAAATGCCATGAAGGCTATCTGTAACAGTACGATGAAAACATTTCTGAATGTATATGAATCATGCCCTATGATTGCACCAACGTACAGAATTATGATTCAATAAAATTATAAAAAAAAAAAAGAAATAAAATAAACTTTGAAGAGTAAAAAAAAAAAACAAACAAACAAACAAAAAAAAATAAACATCCTTGCAGCGAGGTCTTTTTGTGTATGCAAAGTAATTAGTCAACATTGGGGGCTTAAAAATGCACACACTATAATTTAGTTTTTTTTTTTTAAGCCAGCTGAGAGTGTTCCAGTCACATAAAATATGCACTGCTAAGTGTCACATAAAATGAGAAGGAATACACTTTAAGACCTTTACTGTTATATAGTATTGATGTGGGAATTTTGTGTTCAGTAGGTTCTTGGTCTCATTTGAAGAATGAATCATGGACCACATCAGTGGCAAGACAGGATTTATTTTACAGAAAAGAATACAAAAACGTCAAAGCATCTGGCAGAGAGAAACAACCCAAGCCCTTTGTCCAGGTGTGTGTGTGTGTGTGTGTGTGTGTGTGTGATATGTGATTGCATCACATCGGTAGCGAATGAATGGCTACAGGTCTTTCCACTGGGGTAAGATGAATGAGTGCATTAAAGAATGAATACAGTCCCTTGCACCAGGGCAAGGTGAATGAATGCATTAATGAATGGATACAGTCCCTTTCATTCCCAGGCCTAGGAAACTTACATGGAATTGACCAGGCCTAGGAAATGGGGGGGTTTCCCTGTTCTGCCACAAGTGCAAGGAGAGGGAGCCATGAAGGCCTTGGTGTCTCCCCAGCATTTTTCTGGCCCCTCTGGCTACTGGAGCCTCCTGCTATCCCCCCCATTCTCAAACCTACTGGTTCCTCTGCGGGCTGTGGAGGCAGGTCCCCCCTCAGTCCCTTGAGCTGGCTGGGGTGCACCCAGTCCTATGTTGGAATAAGATAGGATGTATAAGATAGAGCATGCCCAATTTATGTTCTGAAAATAGAGAATTTTGATTTTAGAAAAAAAAACTTAGAAATGATGTGGGAGAGTAGTTTGGGGACTACTCCTAAATAGTGGTAGTTTTGAAATACAGACTAAAGAGGTCACATCTAATATTTTAATACTTATCTTTGATATATTTAAGCATGGTTTTACGTATGCACTACAGTGATGGGGGTTAGCAGGTTGGAGTGAGTAGAAGAATGTTTCTATCTAGGGAGGTGAAAGGGAAGATTGCTGCATGCTCCAGGTCCCAGCAGGCAAAGTGGCTGATCACGTAGTCATGGAGAGATCCAAACGGGCAGGATAGAGGGCGCAGAGAGACACTGGGCCTAGCTCATGCGATTGCCCAGGGAACACGCCAGAGTCCTCACTAATGGTACTGTCCACCTGGCACTGGACGTATTCCTGGTCTCTACTCTTCCACGTGATTGCCTCTGAGAAATTGTCATTTTCATGAAGCTTCTAGTTAAGCATTTTTTTTCCTCTTCCTTAAGGGTAAAATAAAAATGCCCTTATATTAAGATAAGCTCAAGCCCTCAAAAAAGATTCTTTGTAGAATTGTAGTGCTCAGTTTTCTTCATCTGGTGGGACTGGAGCCAAAAAAAAATAACGAAGGCAAAGGTGGAGGTCGAGAGGGAGTGGGAACTCCTGAATCTACAAAGGATGGTAACAGAAGAATCAAGACCTGCTCTGGAACTCAGAATAGGAAAAAAAAAAACAGGAGGAAGATCCTCTTTATAAGATGTATGAAACATCTCAAACTAGGTAAAAGTTGGCTGAAGAAAAAAAAAAAAAGAGGAACAAAGTATCAAAGAACAAACTGAGGTATTAAGGAAGTTTTTAAAATAGTTCATTTTTATATTATTTGCATGTCCTTGCTTTGCTTATTATTTTAATAAAAAGATTCATTCCACAGCTATTGAAATCAGAATCTCTTCTGACAACACATACACACACACGGTGGCCATGAAGTTGGTTTTCAGTAGGTTCTTGGTCTTGGTGATTCGAAGAATGAATCCATGGACAATAGATCAATGGTAAGACAGTATTTATTTACAGAAAAGATCACAAAAACACCCAAGCTCCTGGTAGAGAGAACCCAAGTAGGGAAAAAAGCTCTCTCTCTGGGCTCTTTGCCCAGGTGTACGGCACAGTCGCATGGGTTCCTTGTAGTTATATGAGGCCAGGAAATGAATGGATACAGTCCTTTTTGCTAGGGCAAGGTGAATGAGTGCATTAATGAATGAATACAATCCCTTCCACTGGGGCAAGGTGAATGAAATTATTAACTAATGCACACAATCCATTCATGAAATTGAGGCCTAGGAAACTTACATGAAATTGACATAGGCACAGGAAATGGAGTTCCCTTTTCAGTCAGAATTTCAAGGGGAAGGAGACACCAAGAGGCTGGTGTCTCCCCAGCAGTTGTCTGGCCCCTTTGGCTACTAGAGCTTCTGGGTGATGGAGTGAGGACTTTGTCTACCCACCAGCCTGCTGGTTCCTCTGCCGATGCTGTGGCACCAACAGGAGGTGGTGGGTTCTCCACCTCAGCTCTGCTGAGCTGGCTGGGGCACCATCTGTTCAATATCACTATCATAATGGCTATGAAAACTTTATTGGCTTATGTTATAAAGGCTTTTTAATAATTATAATAGCATGTCTATGATATTTCCATTGTATTTACCTTTAATAATGAAGAAATTTGAAATACATGAGTCATTTGTAAACATAAATAGATGTAATTTGAAAGTTATATGATGCATTTTGTTCTTGGAAACAATGGTTTACCAAGACAAATAAATGAAGCAATGAAGTAGTCGGACTATCTCTCCCTGCCTCCTTTCAGCTGAGTTTCCTTTCCTGTGGAAGTTTTCCCTCTCTCTTGCAGAAAATTTGGCTGTAAAAGACGTGTATGCAAATGTTCACAGGTGTTGAGCCTATAGCATGATGTCAGGTATGCAAATGCACAGCACAGAAGCTTAGTAAACTGTATACATACATGCACCTGCAAATAATTGCCGATGGTAACCGAAATTGAACTAACAGTTTTTTTTAAGACCATATTGCTCTTAATTTACTGTAGACTAAAGTAGTTTCTAAGTTGTATCCATAATTTCTAAAGGCCACCTTCATAGAATAGTTCATGTAACTCAGACTTTGAAAAACATAGATAACACAAAATCTCTATAAAGTAACATTTTAGTTTATGGTTTAAGCTTAGTATGAAGAAAAAGATTGAAAAAGAATGCTTGCATCTTCTGGAAAATAAGTCTTTAATACACTATTCATTTTGTGGTTCAACTGCTCCTGAGTCAACTGTACATGACAAATTTCTTTTAGAATTTAACTGTAGCAAAAAGAAAACAAAGCATGCCTTAAAAATGGATAGTTATACTTTGTTTTATTGGGCAAAGAGAATTAAATATTTCATTTTTACTAGTCTGTGGCCAGGTCTAACAATAAGCTCAGTGTAGTGTTCCGTGATATTTTTTAAAATTTCATTTTAATCTGTCAATACCAAACAATACAGCTACATCAATTGGGTAACAAGTCCATTAGGAAGAGTGACAGTAACATCCTATCTTGGGAACTTCAGTCCTCATATTTCTATCCGAGAACTCATTCCATCCAAATTAGTAAAGGTGACATGTTCATTGCTCTAATCCTGACTTCTAGTATTGCTTTTTCAGTTCAGTTGTACATTTTTCGTTCTTTCTTAACTAGTGTCCTTCATTCTCATCTTGTTTCCTTTAAAGCCATCCAAAATATTACTAGCAGTTTTCTCTATAATGAAAATCTTAGCATCGCACACTTGCTTTTGAGCCATAAATGACTCCCCAAGGATGTGCCATAAAATAAAGGGTTGTAGGATGATTTGTGGCTGTTACATGGAAAAGCATTCTCTATTCAAATACACACTGGAAAGTTTTTGGAGTTAAAAGGATTTCTTTTTAGGTTCATAGAAACTGTTGCGAGAACTGTAGAAAAATACACGTAATTTCCCAGACACATGAATCCATGCCATCATTTTTTCTGGCAGTCTTGGGTCACAAATGTGTAACGAGCTACACTGTGAGAGACAGGTACCTGCAATGAGAATTTCCCAGTCCCTCTTCTGATAAGTGATGTGCTCCCCAGTCTTGTCCCAGTCCGTCTGGGCAGCCCGGTCGTGGCCGTGAGACGTGCTCTAGTCAGGCCCGAGTGCTTGCTGTTCCTGGGCAGCCCCACCCCCGTGTTTTCTCCCCTCAGGGTGAGTTTATGCTGTTTCTTTTGCTTATACACACACATTGCTCCCTTTCTCCATGAATAATTCAGTCATTCTTCAAGATCCAGTTCAGCTTTCTTCACCTCTATGAAAAATATTCTCTTCTGTTTTTTCTGAGGCAGAGCTATTCCTTTCATTCTTCATGGTGCCATGGAGTATTTTTTCACGCTTCCATTACTGAAATTATCCCTGCAGGCTATTATTCCGTTCCTCACACACATCTTTTAGCTTTAAAAGGAAACATTTATGATGTAAGCTTCTGATAAATTTCAAGGTGAACATGGCGGTCAGTCTCCATAGATGTCCTTTCCTCCCTGAACCACATTGATGACACGGCATGTCCCTGGGAGTCCTTTGTCCTGTCTGGGAACTGGTCCAGCCCTGGCACTTCCTTTTGATCCCTAGACTTTTGTGGATTGACACAACCTGAGTTCCAAGGCTAGTCATGAAAGCCCATTTTTCAAATGGATCTCATGGAATGCCCATTCTGGGAAGCTCAGCACCATGTAGGAAGCTGGGCGACCGCTGTGCTAGGAGGAAGCCCAGTCTAGTTATGGAGAAAGAGAGGAGAGAGAGAGAGAGAGAGAGACGGGCCTACCAGCAGTCTGCTGTTCGAGACATTCCAGATAAAGTACCAGACAAGAGAAATTTATATCTTCAGCTCAAACATTAACTGACTGTCACTGCAAACTCAGGTGACAGCTGTCCAGCTGAGTCCAGTCGACTGGGCAGCGAGCTGATGCGCGCACGCGCACACACACACACTCACACTCACACACACACATACACACACTCACTCACACTCACACACACACTCACACTCACACACACACACACACACACACGGCATTTGCTTCAGGAGCATTTGCAGGAGGAAGCTGAAAGTTCCTTAAGGGGACTCTTAGAAAGTCTGTGTTAAAAACATCAACTGATTTCATGAGTCAGAAAAAGAAATAGGAACAAAGAGGACAAAAGAAAAAAAAACCCGTTCAGTTTTCAAGTCAAATCTAGAGGAGGCATTTCTGAGATAGTACTTACAAGATTTAAACGTAAAATTTTCTCATGTCCATTTAGTAAAAGACTCTCAGAAGAAGAAATACCTCAGGTAAGGACACAAATTAGGGTAGTGCCAGAAAACATGTCAGAGTAAATAGTTCAGGATTCTTTGTTAAGACTTTAAAACTACTTGCAGTGTGTTTTTAGACTCTCTCAGAGAGAAGATAAGTTGACAAGATTTTTCTTTTTTTTTAATTTAAGTGAAGGGCCAGATAGTCAATATTGTAGGTTTTGCGGGCTATGCAAGATCTCTGTCATATATTCTTTGTTCATTATGGAACAAAACACATACGACTTGTCGTTCATGACATGTAGCACATTCACAGCCTTGAGTCACTGTGTTACTGTCATCACTGTCTAGTTAGAGAGTATTTTCATCACCCTCCCAAAGAACAACCCCATGTTCTGTAAGTGGTTCCTCTCTATTCCCTGCTCCCCAGAATAGCGTGTGTTAGTGTTTCTTTTTATTGCAGAATAAAACGCACATTTGCCATTGCATGGCCATGCAACATTTTTATTTACTCATTCCTCAGTTCACACACATTTGGTTCTTTCTATCTTTTGGCTATTATGAATAATGCTGATATCAGCATTTGTGTACAAAATTTTTGTATTTGAACTCCTGTTTTTAATTCTTTCAGGTACATACTCAGGAGTGAAATTGCTGAAGCATGCAACAATTCTGTTTAATTTACTGAGAAACTGACAAATTGCTTTCCACAGTGGCTGAACATTTTATATATTCTTCCCATTAATGGATGAGTTTCCTAATTACTTCATGTCCTTGACAACACTTGTTATTTTGTTATTTTTAAAAATAATACAGCTATCCCAAATGGTGTAGAATGACATTTCACTGTGGTTTTAATTTACATCTTCTTAATTTCTTAATGATGTCATGCTTGTTGGCCATTTGTATATCTTCTTTAGTAAATTGCCTATTTAAACCCTTGGTCCTGTTCTAAACTAGGTTGTTTGTGTTCTGTCATCTAATTGTAAGTGTTTTAAAGGTATTTTGGATATTAAATACTTATTAGATATAAATGATTTGCAAATATTTTTACCCATACTGTAGGTTTTCTTTTTACTCTTTTGACAGTACCTTTTTGGTTGAATGGGACAAATTACATCTGTATTTTCAGTATCTTCTTCCTGAAAGTCAACATTTTCTTTAATTATGAATGTAGGCAATAAACCACAGTAGTATTCACAGTATCTGTGACCTTGTCACCATTAGAAATCAAAAGTATTTTTATATCATTTTATATGAAATAATAATTTATGTTTATTACTATTTTGAAACTAAAGTGCTTCCTGGACACAACACCCAAACTTGCTAATATTAAAAAAGAGTAATCATATTACAAATTTATCTTTTTAATGTTGTGATACTTATATTTTAACTTATTTTTTTGGCATGCTCCTATGCACTTTTTTTAGTTGATGACTTTTAAAATTTTATTGTTATAATTGAAAAATAATAACAGTACATATTTACGGTGTATGTAATGATTGTTTGATTTCTATAATATAGAGTGATTAGATAATAGCAATTAGCATATCTATCATCTCAGGCATTTATTATTATTTGTGTTAGGAATGTTCAATGCCTTCCTTCTAGTTACTTGAAACCATATATTATATAGTAGAGCCTCTGTAGTTGACCACTTCCCTACATTGACCACCTCCTTATGTTGACCTAATTTTCATGGACTGAACATGCACCATGTGTACATATCAGTACACAAGGCCTGGTTCCTCCTGTTGACCTCCTGTGTATGTTGACCGGTTTGTTACAGTCCCTCTGAGGTCAAACACAGAGGTTCCCCCTGGATTATTTTTAACTACAATCATCCTATAGTGGTAGAAAACGCTAGAATTTATTCCTCCTATCTAGTTGTAATTTTGTATCTTTTAACAAATCTATTTTATCCCTCCCTTCCTCCTTCCTTCCTAGCTTCTAGTATCCTCTGTTCTACTTTTTACTTTTATGATACAAACTTAGTTTTGACTCCACATATGAATGAGAACATGCAACATTTGACTTTCTGTTCCTGGCTTATTTCACTTCATGTGTCTTTTGATGCACCAACGTTTTAAATTTTGATGAAGTATAATTTATCTACTTTTTCTTACGTTGCTTGTCATTTTGGTGTCACATCTAATAAACTATTGCCAAATACAAGATCTGAAGATTACTTCTATTTTTTCCCTAAGATTGTATAATTATAGCTCTTACATTATGCCTTTGGTCAATTTTGAGTAAATTTTCATATAGTACGAAATAGAAATCTTTTGCAAGTGGCTATCCATTTGCCAGTGCTATTTTTTTTTTCCATTGAATGGTGTTTGAGCCATTGTTAAAAATCAATTGACCATAGACATGTGGATTTATTTCTAATTTTCAAGTTGATTTCATTGATCCAAATCTCTATCCTTATGCCAGTACAGCAGCACTGTTTGGGTTACTGTTGGTTTATGGTAAATTTGAATTTGAGAAGTTGTTCTTTTCAAAATTGCTGTGCGTATTTGGGATCATCGACAAATCTATATGAATTTCAAGAAAGGTCTTCCCAATTTTGCCATAAAGGCTGTTGGGATTTTGGTTGGTATTGTATTGACTCTGTAGTTCATTTGTATAATATTGTCATCTTAACAATTATCACTTTTCTAACCCATGAACATAAGATGCTGTTTCTTCTATTTAGGGCTTCTTTAATTTCTTTCAGCAATATTTTGTAGTATTTGCTGTACTATTTGTGTTTTGTAATCTTTTAAAAATATAAAAACTATTCTTAACTAGTATGCCTAAAGAAAAAAGATTGTGGGTTAGATTTGGTGAAGGGACATAGCTTGCCAAAATTTGAGATAACCAAAATGCTTCTGAGAATCTTAAAGACATGCCTCTTAAGCCTTAATGGTAGAAAAATTAGGTTTATTAGGTTTCTAAGAATCTTCAGTATGTTTTCCCACAGCATGTTGACTTTCAGCCAGTGAGGACAGGAACCTGTTAAAGAGATTTGTGGTTTTGTCATTTGTTTGATGGATTAGATTATAATTTGGCACATAGGGAGTCAATAATGTTTTTAAAGGAATTATAACAGCTTGAACGAAAAGAAATGGATGGATTTCAAAACAAAAAGATATTTGGGGACTCCAAGTTCTTATAGGTAGGAAGGAGACATAAAAAGCTACTCAGTTGATAATATTATACCAGTGAACTACAGATTCAATACAATCTTGAGTTGTCACTGGTTATCAAATGAAGGAAGATTTGGAACCAAAATCCGAGAGTGTGGCACTAAAAATCCAGTAAGAACTATCCATCATTGGGAGTAGGGAGTGGGCCCTGATTAAGAATTTGGCAACATTGGCTCAAATTTATATTTCAGAATTTCTGTAGGCAAGTTATTGCTATGTGCCTGTCCACTTCTCCCCTACTTTTAATAGTGTTGATTGCAGGTTCACTGGACCATGCATGCCCGTTTTATGTTTCACATGTGGGAAGGTGGGACTGATTCCATGTCTCTTTAGTTAGTAGGTCTTTACACTGAGAAGGTACATTTACTGACTCTTGTTGATATATGAATCTGATTTTAATGAAGTAATCTCAGATTTTAAGCATGATTCAGTAAGGACATGAGACTTGGTGGCCTTGGGAGGTGGTTTATATATTTTGCAAGTGGAAGGAGTGTGAGTGATTTAGGACCAGAGAGTTGAAAGGTGGCTAAAAAGTTTTTGTCACATTTCCCATGAAGTGACATTCAGCCATTAAATCTAGGTTGAGCATGGGTTGCTTAACCAATATAGTAGAAAGTGGTGGAGGTGATAAAACCCACTTTCAGTACTAAGCCTTAAGAAGGCTAGAGGCTTTGGCTTTTGTACTACGGAGGAGCTATGAACCTTCATGTAAGAAGAGAGAGTGTATAGAAAACAGGGACTTGGCAATAGTGAGAAAGGCTGAGTCATCCTAGTGTTTGACAACTTAGTTAAATACCTATAATAACTTTAGGCAAATGTCTGTATGATTGCAACTGTGTGAGAAGCTCCAGATAGCTCAACAGAAAAATTGCTCAGTTGAACCCAATCAATATACAGACCCATGGGAGATTATAAAATAATTTTTGCTTTCAGCTGCTAAATTTGGAGCTAGATTATTATGCAGCAATAGTAATTTAAACAATTGAGACAATTTCTAGGCCCAAATTGGTCAGCAAAGTGAGTGTAGCTGTGTAGGTAGGTAACATGAATGAATCTACTCATTCTGGAAGAATGACTGCACGCCTACGATGGACATTAAAACATAGACACAAAGGAAGATAATTTCATATACATCACCGTCTGCCTTAGATAACCAGAGCACAAAGAGCAGATATCTTCGTAAAGCTCTTACAACTGCACCTGTTCCCCTCATCCACGTATTGCAGAACTAGTCAGAAGCAGGATTACTTCTAAGTGAACTGAAGCAAGGTTTCTGATCATTTAAGTTAAAATCTTTGCCAAACTTAACAATAAGGCTAAGAATGGCTATCCCATTGCCGAGTGCAGAACAGCATCAAATCACCAAGAGGAAGGGGCCATATTGCTAATCGTGTCCTTGCTATCCGATATATTTGTACCTTAGAAGCCCAGGAGTGTAATGGTTTCCAACTCTCATAAACTTAGTCCGAAAGCTTCCCACTGGCATTACCCAAAGAACAGCTAGACATACAAGTTTCCCAGTACTTCTGGCATTATCAGATGGGATATGTGTCACATGGTTTTCTACCACAGGAAAAACAACATTTCCTTAGATAACCATAAGTCCAGAACAATTTAAAAAGTCCCATATCTTTTTTTGGTAACAGTGGTGGTGAAGTTTTGTTGGAAATTGTTGTTGTTTTTAACTGACTCTTTCAGACAGAGGTCCGATTCCCCAAAACGATCTTTATTTAAGGGCTTTAGTAATTGGTGTAAACCGTGGAGGACTCCTTTACGCATCGAGTCTCTGCCCAAATGTGCTTTTACAATGAGGTTGAGACTTTTTCCATTTACTTTGGTAGGTCTGGAGTAATGTCATTCCTGACCAGGCCAGAAGTTTCTCTCCTAAGTTTCTTGATCAATGAAAACCTTCAAGTGCTTAATCTGCTTATATATATAGATATTGCCCAGGGATCTGTCAAAAGTAGTGCTAGCCCAGCAGATAACAGACTTGAGTTGACATTTGAAGTGAGCAGTACAAAGAGGGAGAGAGCAAATTAGTCCAAGGCTTGTCTTTGTTGTTGCTTTAACAATTATATGTAAATGCTTGTCTATCTTCCATACTGTGACCCACTTCTGAGTAATACTACCTTAGTCAATTTGGGGGTTCCCGGTATGTATAAGGAAATGCCAAATAATCTTGTGAAATATAAGCAGTAGGTCATAATGGAAGTGTGGACTCTGGAATCAGACTCTGTGGGTTCAATTTCTAGTTGTGTGATCATAGAAAAGCGACTTCAGACTTCTGGTATCTATGTTTTCTTTCCTGTAACATGGGAGTTGTGAATTTATCTCTTTGAGTGGTTGTGAAAATCAAATGAATTAATATATACCACTTGCTTAGAAAAATGACTGGCACAGAATAAGTACTTTAAAATGTTACTTATTATTGATACATATTGTCGGCACAAAGCAGATACGCTAAAAAATAAGAACTTATCTCTCATACTACACTTGATCTTAGCTAAAAGGCTGAGAAGCAATAGAATATATCTCTGAGAAACAAACACAACAATACCAAGAAGTCAAAACAGTTTCAATCATTAAACTAAACGTTTACCTCCATTTTTTAAAGAGGTAGGCATTATTAAACCAGAGAAGTTGAATAATTTTTTCCATGGTCACACATCTAGTATAGGGCACATTCAGGATTTGTTACTAGGTTGTCAAATTTCAAAACTTGTGCTTTTAACCTTTGTACCATCTAATGTGAAAATTCAGTAGAGGAAATGATTCATTCTGCTTCATAGTTAAGGAGGCTTTGCTAAAGAGGCAAGTTCAAAAATTACTAAGTGGATCTAAAGAAAAATATTTTCTATTTAATCTTTTCTAATTTTTAGGAAAATTCTGTTAATAATCCAAGATGCTTTATTGAGTAGGAGAAAAAACTTATTTTAAATTACTTATATTACGTTTCATATTCAAAAATACATATTGGGTGGTGACCGTGGCTCAAAGGAGTAGGGTGCCGGCCCCATATACTAGAGGTGGCGGGTTCAAACCCTGCCCCAGTCAAAAACTGCAAAAGAAAAAAAATACAACCTTATTTAAGCCTTTAAATTTACATTTACATATCTTATTATTTTATTTTAAAATTTTCAATTTTTTGTATAAAACTAAGATGTCTTTCAAGGGGTCCTTGCATTCAAAATTTGACTAATTCCATTTGAAAACACTGAATTCTTCTTTTAAAAAATCTCTCACATTTACAGACAAATTACTATGACATTTTCAATTGCACAAATAAATTTAAAATATTTGAGTCTTTGAAACACTTAAATGCCTGACCATTTGTTATCCTAACAAGGAAAAGCTTCCTATATGTTTAAGTGACACTAAATACATCTTAAAAGTTAGTACTTTTGAAAATGTGATTTTCTTGAATTTGCTTTGCAAAACGTAGGCCCTCATATATTTTGTCAGGGGAAATGATTCTTCTAATTAGTAGGTTTTTTTCCTGGTCTATATAAAGTTAGTATGAATTCCAAAGACCGAGTTTTAATTTTTGAAGTATTGAAATGTAATTAAACACTAAAAAATTAATCTATGTTGCTTTATTACTTTTGAGTGACATAGAAAGTATAATACTTTGATATTGTTGAGAAGTCATCCTTATGGCAATTACTTACCATTCCCCTGGTTTGACTCTTGTAGGAAGTATCGATATATACTTTTAAGTCAAATACCATATAAAATACATTATGGCTTACATGTTCTTGACTTTTACTAAATTTATATATTGTTCTAGATATTTGATATAGTATCACTTTAATTGCTCCCTACAACTTCTTCAGGCAGCTGAACATAAAAGTGTTTCAAAGTAGATAGGCTCCAGGGTTGTGCTCCATTTTTGTTTATGCCATATTCAATTTTATTTTTTTACATATCCCATGCACATACACTTGGTGGCCATGGGAAGTCAAACATAGCAGTACAAAAATGAGTGAAATCAGAATTGTTTGTAGTATCTACTGTAGAAAATAAAACACTGAATATAACGCATTAGTTGAAATAATTTTGAAGTGCTAAATAGGAAATAATTAATAATTAATTTATTAAACTTAAGAAGTGGACAAAAGAACACAGAAGGGAAAACAGGCTTCTTATGGTAGAAAAAATATACAAATAGATTGATGTGATAATTTTGCTAATGGAACTGCTTTGAAGCAGGAGAGTGGAAAACCATAGAATCCCTTGATTGTCTGTAACTTCATTTTCTTTAAAGAAGGTGGGCAGATCTTTGGCACTGAGAAAAGAGGGAAGGAGTTATTTTTATAATACCAGATAATAACTTGAAAGCCAAGAGTTTCTGAACCAATGCAGGGGACTAAGCTATCTTACTTTAATGCAGAATCTGTGCATCTTTGAATCTTTGGCAGAAAAAAACTCCTGGTGTTTCTATATGTCTTTTATCCTTTTATTGTTCATGCAGGGAATCACCGTATTATCTTTTCATTGTTTTGTTTCTCACACCAATGCTATAGTTCATGTTTACTAGTAATTTTATATCATTTCTTTTTTCTCACAGGTAAAACATGATGCCAGAGGCAGCTTATGTTTGTGTGAGGAAAATTACACTTGGGTTCCGTTCCCCAAAGGAGAAGAAGTCCTACTTCATCAGGGCCCTTCCAGATGGACATCTGACCCCTTCTGGGAATTTCCTTTGTGAGTGTGGTGGGACACATATCCTTTGTTGATAAGTTTATTTCACACATTCTGAAACTCTGATTTAGTTCTTCCTTGAAGAAGATACAAAGTCATCGAAGTAACAAAGACAATTCTTTCAATGTTTTGAGCTCAGAGAATGTGAACACATTGAATTAGACTGTTCTGTTGTAAATGTCATAAAGCTCCTGCATTTAGGACCACAAAGATGGAAAATATACCATTGGAAAGTTAAGTCCATGAGCACAAGAGCTACACATATTCATTGTCGTCTTTCTCATAGTTACTCAAGTGGTGTGATATACTGTAGGCTTTGATAGGATAATTGTTGAGTGAATCAAGAATTACAGAGGAAAATCAAATCATACTGTTTGCCTATCTCTACTGCTAATTGTATTTTTTATTCATCTAAGCTGAAGGCTTAATATATGAAAAAAATTAATAAATTTATATCATTGTCTATAAATATAAGATTATGCATATGGAATATATAATAATCTAATGAATATCATTTTGTTTAAGTATTAAAAGTAGCATGATTATTTATTTGCATGTTAATATTGAATTGAGGGAAATATAAGAAAGAATGACTGTTACAGGAAGTTGAGAATAGAGATTTCCAAGAACGAAACATTTTCAACGCTCTTTAACCGTGTTTTTAATATTTATTATTTCTAAATCTAAAGTTCAGATTAAGCCTTAGTATTTCAATTACTGTTAATTTGTCTTTTAAAAAGATTTTTATATGCAATCCAGATGCCTAATCATTTTTTTTTTTTTTTTGGTTACAGAGTCTTACTACGTTGCCCTCGGTAGAGTACCATGGTGTCTCAGCTAATAGCAACCTCAAACTCTTAGGCTGAAGTGATTCTCTTGCATCAGCTTCCCAAGTAGCTGGGACTACAGGTGCCCGCCACATGCCCATCTATTTTTTGGTTTTAGTTGTCATTGTTCTTAGCAGGCCTAGGCTGGGTTTGAACCCCCCAGCTCTGTTGTGTGTGGCTGGCACCCTAGCCACTGAGCTACAGAAGCTGATCCCCTCATCACTTTCAAATTTTATCATTCTAGCATCCCTAAAGTGATTTCTGTAAAACATTAGGAAAAAATATTACAAGAGAGACAAAGGGGAATAGTAGAATGTTTCCTGTTAGATTTTAGTAGATTTCCCGCTCATTTTCTCTGCAAGTTTTTTTAACTAACAGAAGAGAAACATACATATTTCTGGTTTGACTGAAAATTTCCCTATGGATGAGATGAAGAAGCTTCTATGCGGTAGTGTAGTATTGTTATTTCTGTTATTGTTTTCATTTGTGGGTTACTTTTTTTCATGGTTCTTTCAGAAAATAAATATCAAAAAAGGTACGAAAATAATAATACTCAAATTTCTTTCCATGTTGTGCAGCTTTCAAAGTGCTCAAAGTCAGTATAATTGTAGATAAAAGAATATTTCAAAAAGCTTCAAATTTATAAAAAATTACTTTCAGCTCCCAGATCTACTTTTCAGCAGTATTATCATTATTGTGCACACAAAGTAGCTAAAGTCTATGAAGAACAGTGTTTCCTGTATTCTTATCAGAAGGATGGAACTCTGAATTCCTCTTTCTCAGCCACATAAAAATAATAGTCATGTATTGACAGTAATCTCAATGTACATAAGTGGTTTTGTATTTGGCCTATCACATTGCTCCTCAGAATGCACATTTTACATGTACATGTATTATTTAGTATTTACTATTCCATGGAAGAGACTCACCTCTTTCAGAGATAGAAAGTTCAAAGAAGAGGTCACACAGAAGTGGTTTATGCATTAATGATGGTTCTTTACCATCTTCATTTAGATTGTTTGTGAAATTATTTGGGGAGGGTAATGTAATGGACTTATTACCTAATTGATAGAATGAACTAATGTATTCATGGCAGCTCAGTCACTAGGTCAGGGCTGGGGGAAATAACTAATCTCTGTAGGGCTGTAAAAAGTTTTCAGACTCTGCAATAGGTATTACTGAAGCCTACTGGAACTTGAAATTCGGGTTATTAGCATTTGCTACACCTCTTTATTTTTTTAGGGACCAGTACAGTGTAAGCAGTGAGTCACTTAGTCAAATGGAAAACAAGTGCATGAAAATTGATCAATATAATATTCTCTTGGATTTAAAGTTATAATAACCCCCCCAAAGCATAAAAAATTAGAAACATCTGCTTTTTCCTAATGATATAAATAGGGCAAATGGATTAGCCTGGAATACATGATTTTATCAGGTTTCTTTTTTCAAAGCTTCTGGTGATGTCTGCCTTATTTTTGTTATCACTGTTAGTTTGGATGAATGCTATATACTCAATAGCTCTGATGCCACAGATAAAGATTATAGTAATGGGAAATGATAATGGGAAAAATAAAATAAACCTGAATTTCACTAAAATTTGTTGGGGAAAAAATTTAGGAAAGATAGATTCTCTTATATTTTCAAAATTCCATTAACATCATGGAAGAAGAATATGTTTATACACATGTGTATGTATGTATGTGAGAGAGGGAGAGGGAGAGATCTTGATGGGCTCACATTTGGTTCAAGATTGACAGTAACAGCTGCCACCAATGTCAACAATCAAGCACAATGAAGTGTGGCAATCCCCCAACTGTTTTTCATTCAAATGAGTTATGAGTTCTCACCGTTCAGAATCACTCTCATTTGTAAAAAAAAATTAAGTTGAGTTGTGAGAATTAGGGAATATCCACCTGGCAGGGAAATTTTCATGCTTGAAGAAAGAAGTGGAGAAAAGAGATTACATTAGATCAATCAAAGTCACTAGAAAATGTTAAAGTGAGAAAAAAGCAATGAGAAATAACAAGAAAGCAATCCAGGCAAACCCATTAATGAGAATGAGTGTCAGTTTTTCTTGGTTCAAGGACTCTGCTACAATGGATTAGAACACAGAGCACCATCTCAGAAATGCACAGAGGCAACTGCGGAGAGGCAAGGGGCCCGCTCGACCCCCAACATCAAAGCCTACTTTGAGAAAGAAAAAATGCTTGGTTACTTGTAGCTTAATCCAACATTACACACTTCTTTCAAACATCAAAACTGCTGCTCAGCCTCTGGATGGCTGGGCATTCTTACTACTAATCCAGCCTTAATTATAAAAATTTTATACTCCCTCAGTTTCCTGCCCCCTGCACCACCAATGCCTGCTGGAAGCAAGGGGCATGGAAATTAGGCGAAAGGAAATTAAGGAATATGACATGGTTCAATGGAATTGTTGCCTACTTAGGGGTCACAGCCAGCCACTGGAAGAATCTTTTATGTAAAGATCTTTTTCATAAAAATACTAACTCGACTTCGAATTGTCTCTATGTTTTGTAGGGAAATTAGTATTTTTTTCCTCTTTCTTAATTCTTTCTGATAGCTTGAAATTTATTCTCCCTGTAAGGTATCTTAAACGGCAGTGGGTTCCCCCAGATCACTTCAGTCTACTCATCTCAAAAGATAATGGCCACATATTTCTTTTTGACCAGCTTTTACTCTCAAACATTGATTTGTGATCTTTTTGTACCCTCCGGTCTAAAAGTGCATGCCATTTGTGCCTATGTATTTGAACTTGAATGATGTCAAGTTACGCAGTTAGATAAATTACCTTGAGAGCAAAATAAATAAATAATTCCTGGCAATTCCCAAGAATATGGTAAGTTTATGGCTCCTTATTCTTTTCCTAATTATTAACATAACTTATCCTTCTTCCTCCTGTAACATCTCTCTAAATGCTTGTAGAATATTAACGTGTCTCTTTCAATTGTTTCTCCTCCAGCCTGAACATGCCCATTGCTCACAGGTCTGTCTTATTTCCAAACCTTTTATCAGTTCAGCTGCTTTCCTTTGAACTTACTCCAGTTTTTCTTTCTTTTCAAACAGATGATATCCAAAACAGAATACAACACTCAAGCAGGCCTAGATGGAGCAACCCAAAGCAGTAAAAGTGGGGTTCTTTCTTTTTGCATTCCACTTAAAGTCTAGGTGCATTAAAAGACTTTGCCTTTATTGGAAATAGATTTTTTTAATCCTTCTAAGTTTATTGCCCACAATCTGTAATACCAGAGTCTTTGGTACTATTTAACTCCCTCTTGTGAGCAGATGATGTCTTCATAGAACTATTTTACAACTGATTTCGAGCAATTTTTCCAATGCATTAAAAGTCATTCTGTATTAATATCTCTCTTCGATGTTATTTATAATCACTCTTCCTTTTTTGGTTGCTTGTGAACTTGTTTAAGAATGTTTTTGGTTATCCTTTGGACTGTGTTTCCTTTTTTAACACAGCCTTGAATTATATGGTGGAGAAGACAGTGTATCGTGTACATTTTCTTCAAACATGACATTGGCCTATTAGCAATTATTCTGGTGCCCAAAAAGATCAGAAACAATGGGCTATCCATCTTTTAGTAGTTTCCCTTAATCCGTATTTCTCTGGTTTCTGTATAAGAATGCCACCCCCTGCTTTTAAAACGAGGACAGGTGTTAAATGACAGCTGCACTAGGTCTTTCCTGGCAATCTCCCAGCAATGAGAGGTCGCCCCACGCCCCTCCCCCAGTCTGATTTCCAATTCTCCTCACCTCATGGCAGACTGTAGACATGTTACAGTCAAAATGGAAAATGCTACCATACAAATTAGAATATGTAATTGGGAATTATCAATAAGGCCTCTTTATTTGAGAATTTAGTAGAGAATGGCTGATGACTTCAACATATATATTCTTCAGGAAAATACCACATCTTAAATATGTTAACTCACATTGTTGAGAACATCAATAATTATAAATAATGGAACTTGTATGTGTTTTATTCAATTTGATAAAGCTTGAATTGATTTTACATTACATTGGACTTTGGAAACTAGGATCTCTCCACATAAATAATGAAGACACCAACATTATTTTGGAATCATGTCACTCTAAGAAGTGTAGGTTGAAGAAATAATACCAGACTTTGGGAGGATAGAAAAATATATTTCTGATATAAGAAATTCTCATCAATTTTATCTATAAGTAATGTAAGTGACATCCATTGTGTCAATACAATCCAGTTAAACAACAGGAAAATAAATTTACTAATTGTGAGTAAGGGTATGTTAACTTTTCCAACAATATATTTTTCATAGCAAAAAAGAAAATTTTATCAGCCACATTCTGAAGTATTCAGTTACCTGCCACAAAATTATTTTGAAATCATCTATTTTATGTAAAACATTAATGTAAATTTTGCATTCTTCTCCATAATATGCGTGTGATT
The DNA here is from genome assembly GCA_963573935.1 of Arctocebus calabarensis. Taxonomy (NCBI): domain Eukaryota; kingdom Metazoa; phylum Chordata; class Mammalia; order Primates; family Lorisidae; genus Arctocebus; species Arctocebus calabarensis. The sequence continues at coordinate 18,551 of CAUYON010118799.1, forward strand.
GCTTTCATATAGAAGTCATGTTTTGAGTTCAATACCAGTTAAACTCTTAGCTTTGATTTTTTTCTTTGCAATCTGAGTCACATTTATCCTGATATCATACAATGTACTTACTTGTTTATCTGATTCTTGCTTCAACATCTGAGCTCTTTGAGTGGGTAGAAATGGCCCATGGGGCCTAGAACAATGACTGGCACATAGTAGGTGCTAAACCAGTATTTGCTGAACTAATAACTTAACCTGACATGGAACCCTACGCCTCTGGCATAGAAACCTCCAGAAATATTACACTCCCATGTGAGACACAGGAATTTAGAGCCCCACTGTGATCAAGAATCATCTCTGAATCTTGCAATGACTGTATCTTCTAACTAATTTGAGCAAATAAACTACCTCACTCTACTTTGCACACCTCTCACACAGCCCCAAACACATTGTACTTAATGTCTTTGTTTTCCTCATTTAACTGAATGGGGAGAGAGGGAGGAAGAGCCTGAGAGAAGAAACTGCTCATCATTTGTCTTTTTCTTCTCACTGAAGCAATGGCTGAAAGAATGAATAAGTTCTCCAAGGATGAGGGCATGCTTCTGACTCACAGGGCAGGTAAGAGAAAGCTATTATAATATTTTTATGCAATTCATGATATGAGCCCGATATTATTTTAAGACCCGCCCAAATCTGGCTAGTTTTCCACCCCATTTCCCACTCTACAATGCTCTGATCAACAGAGCAGGTGCTTGATACCCTAAAGAGGACAGAACTGCTAGGTGATATCCAAAGTGGTATGTATGTCGGGGGGCAGCCACTAGTGCTCAAAAGTGGCTATTCACTTCCCCCCTCCCTGATCTATAACTCAAACGTCTATCTTTTCTAAAACTTTCCCACCCAAACACAGGTGCACATAAGCAAGCTCATATTCACTTCAGTTATTCACCTGTGACTTTCCTACCTGGAGAGTACTGTGTTCTTCTTCCTCTTCACCTGTTTTCACTCAAATGCGGCCCAATTTTCACCTGTTTGTTGCCAAACTCTCCAGCCTCTTTTATCTTTCTCATTCAAGAATAAGCATAGTTGACACTCAAAAGGAGTTCCTTAACAATATGTCATTTTTGCATTGTTCACAAGTCCCTTTAGGGGTTATTAGTCTTCTCTGCCCAGCTTTTCATGTTCTCCAGGATGGAGGTAGTGCATAGACAGATAGCAAGTATCAGATTTATTTTCAACAGATTTGTAAATATCTGCCTTTCGTGGTTCTTAATTTTACTTCTTTCTCTGAGATTGCTACAGTTCGAAAGCTAATAAAAACACTGTAGAAGGACGATTTTTAAAAAGTGGCTCCCGTGAAAATTATTTAAAATTCCTCTAGCTTGCAAACATCCATTTGGCTGCTCATTGGAATGAAAAGCCAACATAGTTCAGCTAAAGACTGAAATGTTCTCATATTTATTTGATCTGTGGGATCAGTTTTGAGTACTGGATGACTTTAAACTTCATGGGAGTCATTTTGCAGGAAATTGCAAATTATTCTGCATCAACTTTCTTTGTCTTTTATTCTATTCTGCCCTAACTTAAAAGGGAGCAAGACTTCTTTCTTGTCCCGAGGGCTGTTGTAAATTGATTTGGGAGTGGGGGAGTTGGGAGCTGGGGGGACTGCCTCTCACCGTGGCATTGAAATTCCTCTTCACTTTTGAATGCCTCTTCGATTCTGATAATAAATGCTTTGAATTAAGGAAATAAGCTTCATTTTATTTTAGAGTGTATTTCCTTTATTTGGAGTGTGTTTAGACACATTGAAATTTTGCAAACATGTTCTTTTTAATATAGTCATAATATCATCATTTATGTATTAGTTATATTGCACAAATACTTTCCAGAAGTTATAGCAATATCCTCTACTGTTTACTTAGTACTTGTTTCAAAAGAAGATTGAATTAATCATCTAAAAAGAACCTCAAGTACCTGTGTTTCTTCTCTGTTATTATACTCATAGCAGATTGCCAATGTCCTAGAAAGACAAAACGTCCAAACTCCAAAGGGAGAGCACAATGTCACATTTTGGCTGGCAATAATAGCTGAAGGGTATAGAAGCCTGTGAAGATAGGGTTTTATTTTTCCCAAAGCTTTGTTGGAGGTATAGAAGAAATAGTCTAGACATGATACTGGATTAAGAGCTAACAACAAGAAGTTAGTGGATTATAACAGCAGGAAAGAATAATCTTCTGAATACTTTGTTGAGCTTACCTTGCATGTCAAATGTCAGCTCTTTTTTCTGCATATTTTCTAAAGACAATAGCATTGTTGATAGTTTCGCCTGTGCCTTTGCAAGGACGCTTTGTTGGAACCAGTCTGCCTTTGGCACATGGATGGAGAACTGTAGTTGCAAAAGCAGAAAGGAAATGCCAGGGAGTTTTCTAGAAAACTATAATATCTGTTTACATTTTTGTGTGGGTGAGAGAAGCGAAGCCACTTGTTGAGTTATGAGACCAAGTACCGAAAACATACGTCACAAGATGTTATTGTCATAAAAGCTCTGCATTTATACAGTATTGTGCAACGCGGCACAAGGTGTAACCTTTTTGGATGATTCGTTCTCTCAGCTCTGCGTGGCTCAGAAGGCTTATTAGAAGATTGTGTGAAAATGAGAAGAAAAAGAAAGAAACCGAAGGGTTTTTCCAGGGTTGTGTGTTACAAACACGTGGGCCAAGTTCCCCCTGAAATTTAGAGAGACGAGCCAGTCTCCTGCGCCCTCTCGTCTGTTTTTGGTTTCCCTTTTACTATTTCTGCAGCGTGGGATAAGTGCAAAGACAAAGGATATGATTTTCTTTTGAGAACCTTGGCAGGACAAGGTACAATATTAGGATCAAAATGTGCTTTATGGGGTTTTAAGGGTATGACATCAGCACCCTATGAATAGACATTCTAAAATTTCTCTGAAACTCTGGTAATTCAGAGCAGCACACAGGATGACAATAAACCCACTCTGAGATGGGGCGCCATTCCTTATTTTCTCATTACATTCTTTATTTTCTTCCCCAGCCTAAAATGATTATTTTCTAACATGAATAAAGGTTGAATAACAATTAGTACTAAAATATTATGTGATCTTTTTAAAGGGAAAGAAAACGCAATATCCTAAGTACCTAAGAACAACCTTGGTAGTTCAATGGTCCTCTCTTTGCAAATTGTCTCTAAAAGACAATAAATTTAGTGGCAAGTGTACTTTGCCTGACCTGGGTATCTCTCTGATCATAATCATTTAACCTACTTATCTGCTTGTGGAATTTCACTGTTTAAAGGTTATTCTTCTTTCTGTCTAAATGATGTATAGGCATGGTGTACTTTATTTGCATTCCTATGGTGATGAAATGATTAGAATATTCATATTATTTATAGCTATATAGGTAATGCCATAAATAGAAGACATAATGATAGTTTCTTTCATATTTCAGTTGGTCGTAATTTCCTGAAAATCTTTTCTCTGGGGCAAAATTCATACTAGGTACTTTCTTTGCCTCACTTTGACATGTTTGAGCTACATTAATATAATCCACTTGAAGTTATTCATATATAAAATAAATGCCATCATTTTCTTAAGAAAGTGTTTTTGAACTTTCTACCATTCCTTTAACTCAAAGCCAACAGAAGGTGTAAACCTCAATCTCTGCATGATTATAGTCCTCATCGAGGAAGGAGGACAGAGCCAAGGGTAAAGAATAACAATTAAAACTTTTTTGACAATGTAAAGATTTTAAAATGCTCAAAATTATAGTTCTGTGTCTTTGCATATTTTAGTTCTACTGTTGGACTGTTTTACTGACTTCATAAGTCATTTCATTTTTTAAAAAGACTTAAAGAAGCTAGAGTAAGATATATTAAGTTAAATATACCTTAAATACAGAAAAATACCTAACTCACTTCCTGATTTAAAAATAATTTGTTACCGAAGCCAAAAAGTGATTTTATTGTATGTACCCATGCTATCTGCAGTGCTTAGAATGAATGAACTGGGAGGAAAGAAAATAGAGTCATCAGGAACTCTAACCAGCTGCTCTGAAATAGTTGGGGTAAACCAATCAGTGGTTATGAGATTAGAAATAAAGGAACTGATAAAACATTTCTTATAATCTAAGGAGAAAAGGAAAAGGGACTGGATTCTGGGAAACAGAGAGGAAAAAAGTATTGAAGAAGACCCAGTGTTTAAGATCTGAAAAACTCTGGGCATTACAATGTCGTTCATTCACCTCTGTGAACTGCAGAAGGGAAACTGGGCTTGAAAGGAAGATGTATTCTTTTTGGACATTGTGTGTCTGAAGTACATATATCATTGTAGTCATGTTTAGACAGCTAGAAATGTTGATCAGGAAGATGTGTGACAAATTCAAATGAAGTATAAAATCAGAAGCAGGGTTAGAGATTAGAGAGGCCTCAAGTGAAAAGAAAGAAAGAGGAAGATTTCTGACGGAAGTTGGTGATGAGAATGGAAGCATTCTATCTTTCCAACTACTCTGCCACTCTTAACATTCCCAAAGAAATGAAAAATTAATTAGATAAAAATGTGTTTTCCTGGGAAGGGATGCACATCAACATCATATTTAGAAACAGTGTTCCCCTTGCCTCCTTGACCTTGCTTTGTTTCCTAACTAACCTTTCTCACTGTCTACCATCAAATAAATTCATATGTTTATTTGTTTACCATATATTAATTATATATCCTTTTGGGATATATAATTCATGAGGTTCAAGATTTAGATGCTTCCATCATTACGTTATTCCCAGCTCTCGAAAAACAAAAGTTCAACATGACAAAATGTTAAGAAACTTCAGTTAGGCTCGGTGCATGTAGCTGAGTGGCTAGGGTGCCAGTCACATATACCGAGGCTGGCAGGTTCAACCCGACCCAGGCCAGCTAAACCACAATGACAACTGCAACCTAGAAATAGCATGGCATTGTGAAGGGCAACTGTAGTCCCAGCTACTTGGGAGGCTGAGGCAAGAGAATCGCTTAAGCCCAAGAGTTGGAGGTTGTGACCTGTGAAGCTAAGGCACTCTACCGATGGTGAGGTAGCAAGACTGTGTCTCAAAAAAAAAAAAAAAAAAAGAAAAAAATTAGAAAGAAAACAGAAATTTCAGTTAGATATAGGACAGACCTAGAGAAATTGAAAAGGACAGTGAGAATCCATGGAGAATACATTGACAAAGGTCAATTTATCTAATCCTAGCAGGGAGAGCAGATTGGAGAACAAAGGTAATGAATAGAAAGTTGGACCTTTGGTGAAGCCTCCACATACGGCAGACACCTTGCCCAGCTGGCCTCTGCTACAGTAGTGGCATTTCCCCCTGAAGGAACAATGAGAGGAATAGAGAACTTTTCCATGGGCTCCCCTGCAGCGTGGGCAGCTGTCCGTCAGAAATCTGTCAAACTTCTTTCTGAAAGGACAGCAAATAATAGTCAGAAACTCTGCATCCAGATAGCTTTCAAATCTAAATATGTTTGCATAACAGACAACCTTAAATAAGTTTGTCTTTTTGAAGTATAGTAGACTAAGCAAAGTGGAGGGTGAATTTAACGCTTTCTTCCACACAATCCAAGTTGACAGCAGGCATCTTAGGTTGCAAATATGTATGGGGAGAAAACAAAAAGAGTCCATAAAGAAGAATCCAAAGGGCGGCACCTGTGGCTCAATGGAGTTGGGCATCGGCCCCATATGCTGGAGGTCGGGGGTTCAAACCCATTCCTGGTCAAAAACGCAAAAAAAAAAAATCCTAAGATATGAATTTTTAAAAAAAGGATCTATGACAAGGAATTTTAGAATCTAAGTTTCATCATTCCACTTTCTCAGGTTTTTCAGATTCAAAATTATATTAAGATGGGAATAATTCATGCCAGGAAATAGTCTAATAAAGAATGTACTCCATAAAGAAACATCTAAGTATATTATTGTTTACTTTATAAACTTTGTTAACAGCTGAAAAATACTGGCAATGGATTTTTTATATCATTGTGTATTTCTTACAGAAAATTATAATGAAATATTTAGGTAATTAAGCATAAAAGTGAAAGATAATTGCCTCCCCAAAAGCTGCTCTTATACAGACTTTTATATGACTCTTCTATGCATTCATAGTATTTTTATATATGTACTGATAGTTCAAATATACAGTATATGAGCATATATTTCATATGGTTTTCATGATCTGTATAGATAGTTCAGTTTCATATTTAATTCGTATTTTTTCAGTTTCATATTTTACATCATCATCATCTTTTTTTTTTTTTTTTTTTTTGTAGAGACAGAGTATCACTTTATCGCCCTGAGTAGAGTGCCGTGCCGTCACACTGCTCACAGCAACCTCCAGCTCTTAGGCTTAAGCGATTCTCTTGCCTCAGCCTCCCGAGTAGCTGGGACTACAGGCGCCCGCCACAGTGCCTGGCTATTTTTTTGTTTTGCAGTTC
>CAUYON010118800.1:0-12395 GCA_963573935.1 Arctocebus calabarensis
TTTATATAGTGATCAAGAAAATGCCATGAAGGCTATCTGTAACAGTATGATCAAAATATTTCTGAATGTATATGAAGCACATTGTGCCCTATGATTGCACCAATGTACACAATTATGATTCAATAAAATTATTAAAAAAAAGAAGAAAAACAAAAATAAAACTATAAAGAGCTAGCAGTATACACTTATTAGAACAGCCAAAATCTGAAATACTGACAAATTGACGGATACTGGCAAGGATATGGAGCACAGACACTCTCATTCATTTCTGATATGAATGAAAAATTGTACAGCCACCTTGGAAGACAGTTCGACAGTTTCTTATAAAACAAAATATACACTTACCATATGATCCAGCAATTGGATTCCTTAGTATTTATTCAAAGGTGTTAAAACTTATATAAACACACTGTTTATAGCAGCTTTATTCATAACTGTCCAAAATTGGGAGCTACCAAGATGTCCTTTAGTAGGTGAATGAATAAACAAATATGGTGCATCTAGACAATGGAGCATTATTCAGAGCTAAACAGAAATGTGCTATCAAGCCAAGGAAAGACATGGAGAAAACATAAATGTCTATAACTAGCCTAGCCCAAACTAGGCTTCTTTCGCTTAGTAATAGGTACATGTTGTATGATTCCAGCTATAAGATATTCTATAAAGGGCAAAACTCTGGAGTCAGTAAAAAGATCAGCGGTTGCAAGAGGGAGGGATGATTAGAGCACAGAGGATTTTGGAGCAGTGAAACTACTCTGAATGATACGCTAATGATAGAGGCATGTCATTACGTGTTTGTCTAAACCCAAAGAATGTCCAACACCAAGAGCGAATCCTAGTAAACTTTGAGTGATGACATGTCAATGGAGGTCCATCAACTGTAACAAATATACCACTCTGGTGCTAATCATTGACAGTGGGGGAGGTTGGAGGCTCAATTTGGCAGTGAGCCTAATATTGCTTAAAAAAAAATTCTATTAAAAAGTCAAACAAAAACACTGAATATTTTAGGAAAATAGACAAGGGGATTAAGAAGTCTGCCACTGGATATTAATGTTGGTACAAGTTATCCCAGGTGGACGGGCAGTGAGGCAGTATGGAGAGTGGGCAGGGCTGTCTACCCCACCCTCCCTCTCACCTACTCAGGAGAAACAGGAGGGGAGAGTGGAAAATGTAACAATAAACGAACATGGGTCTGGACACGGAGGCACTCCCAGTCACCCCAATAACACAGAGAACAATGACAGAGTCCCAAGTGTGCAGCAAGCTTGGTGGGGGGCAGGTGTGTGGAGGTGTCCAGAGAAATTTATGACCATTTGTTCTCTTTGTGAGTCACAGACTCCCTTTTCATGAAATAAATTGATCCTTTTAGAAATAGAGCAGATATTAATCACTAAACTTTGCCTACAATTTCATGAGGCCTATGGAATCCTAAAACCCATGTGTAAAGCAAATGAGATGAAAATAATTATTAATAAATAATAATAATACTAATAGCAGTCACACAAACCATTCAAGTATTAAGTACTCTAAAGTTTACAAATATAACTTTACATATATTATCTATTTAATGTTTCTCATAAGTAAGCTGTCAATTCCCATTTTAAAGGTGAGAAAACCAAGGCTCAAAAGAGCCAGGAAAGGAAGTGATTACAAATAGGCAGGTTTTTTTTTCTTTAGGGCAATGTAATTTGTACTAAAATTCGATTGTGGGGCAGCACCCATAGCTCAGTGGGTAGGACACTGGCCACATATACCGAGGCTGGCGGGTTCGAATCTGACCTGGGCCAGCTAACACAACAATTACAACTGCAACAAAAAAATAGCTGAGCGTTGTGGCTGGTGCCTGTAGTCCCAGCTACTTGGGAAGCTGAGGCAAGAGAATCACTTAAGCCCAAGTTTGAGGTTGCTGTGAGCTGTGATGCCACGGCATTCTACCAAACAACAGCTTGAGACTTTGTCTCAAAAAAAAAAAAATTAGATTGCGGTAATGATTGCACGACTTTGTAAAATTTATTGAAAATTTGCTGAATTGTACACTTAAAGTAAATAAATTTTATGGTATATAAAGGATACTTCAATAAAACTGTTAAAAATAAACAGCAAGAAAAAAGGGCGAAGACTCACATATACTCAGAGGGCTTATGGCTGGCAGAGCAGAACTCAGACTTTTTGTCTCTAAGGTGCGCATCAGCCTCAACCTGCAAAGGAGACCTTGATGAGATAAATTGTTGCAAGCATACTTTATGTCAAAGTGTGTCCCTGTCACTTGAGTGAAGGATGCTTTTCAGACAAGTGTAAGAGCACCAAAGATAGCACCATCCTTCGCGCCCCCCGTCAGGACCACTGCTTGCCCATCTTACCAAGATGCCTGCTTCTTCACGGCAAGGGGTAGTCCCAGGAGCCCGGAACCGATGTTGCCTTTCACTAGATGGATCAGGGCTTGCAGCCACCTAAGGCAGAGGAGAAGGGAAGTATGAGATAGGTAACTGCTAACCTTGGCCGCAGAGCCACCCACCTTGGGAAGACCTGCACGTGCCCGGCAGAGAGAGGCCCTGTGTGCATGTGCAGGAACCAATGAACAGATGAATGGATGGATGGGTGGATGGATGGATGGATGGATTGGCTAGGTGACCAATGAAAAACAAAACCCGATGTATCCTAAGCTTATATTTACAAAAAAAGCATCTAGCAGGAGGGAGTTGATAGCTTTACTCTGCTATGTAAAACACAGGCCATACTTGGACTATGGGGCTTGGTTATACTTTAAAATACTATATTATGCCTTGTATGATGTGCACTTTTATCCAAGTTTTTTATAGAAAAATAAAGATGCTCATTATATGTGGGGTGTACTATTTGTTACCAGTACCTAAAATTTCTTGTACCTTGTATCTGTTCTTATGTTTTGCAATTATTCGTTACATAAAATTTCTTGTACTATAGAAAATTTCTTGTACAGTATACAATTTTTTGTATGTTAAAAAATGCTAAAATTCTTCTATAATACAAAACAAGTACCTAAATGTAAACAAATACAAATTTGAATTTAAAAGTGAAAATGGGGGGGGGCAGGGAGTGGGGGGGTAGCACCTATGGCTCAAAGGAGAAGGGCACCAGCCCTATATGCCGGAGGTGGCGGGTTCAAACCCAGTCCCAGCCACAAACTGCAAAAAAAAAAAGTGAAAACGAAAGATATTTTTCCTCAAAGTTTGGGCCCAAAACGTGGGTGCACATTACACATAGGAGCACATTAAACGCAGCAAAATACAGTATATAGTTCATCAAAATAAGTAGTGCATGAATATGGTAAAAATATAAACATTACAAAAGTTTGTAGAATGAAAAGGCAATCTTTCCACCTATGATCTCTGGACTCCCAATCCCCCTTTCTAGAACCAGCCTCTGTTGAGAGTTTCTCATGTACCCTTCCAGAGGTATTCTCTCTCCCTCTCCCCTTCTCTCTCTTTCTATATACGTACATACATTAACAGATACACATGTGCATATATATGTATATGAGCACATACACACTTCTACTCCTTTGTATAGTATTAAAGTCATTTCTACCTTTATTTTTTTTAAGAGAGAGAGTGTGTGTATTAGAGCATAGCACATGTGGCTTGTTCTTCAATCTGTTTAACTACTGCTTAGTATTTTGTTGGCTCTGTCCTGGCTTATTTACCCAGGTCTCTATTGGTGACTGGTTTGGTTTTTTGTTTTTTTCCCCAGTCTTTTGCTGTTCCAAACCAAGGTGAAACGAATAATCACACCCTTCTAATTTCATACATAAGTGAGAGCTTGTCTGTTAGGCATACTCTCAGAAGCGGAGGTAATGGATCAAAGTATGTGATTGAAAATGTTAAAATATTGGTAGACATTGGCAAATTACCCCCAGGAGCCATACCCATTTGCTTCCAACTAGCAGAGGATGAGAGCGACCTTTGACCTGTCCTGGCACCCACGCTATGCCACACTTTTTGTCTTGGGCCATTCTGTGAAGAGGTCCAGTGCCCAGTGGGGCTTGTTTGCATTCCTGGACTTGATTCCTAATTCCTTACTTTATTAAGGGTGTTGCCAGACTAAAACCTGTCCAGAGGTGAGAGCTAAGTGGCCAAGGGCCAGGAAACTATGTCTTAGGAGTAGAGCCTGCAAAGACTTAGTGGGAACTAGGACAGCCTTACTCACACCCTGCCCCTGTGGGAAGAGCTGTCCTGGGAGAAGACAGCACCACGCGTCCAGGCATGGAGAAGAAGGCCAGCTGGCAGATGCGTGGAGCTTTTTCCTTACTGTAAGAAGCACTCAGATCTCTCTAACATTGCATGAACTCTCCATCACCAGAGGTATTCACACAGAGACCGAGGGAGGCAGGATAGGCTGGATGACAGTCCGGATCTATTGCCAAGTCTTTTTGGGGTGTGCCTTTCTCAACTGCACAGGTGCTAAAGTGAGCAGTTCCACCTCCTAGACTCCTTGACGCTATAGTTCTAGATAGAAAATAGGAAGGTTAAAATAGGGTGGAAGCCATCTCCCTACTGCGTTGGAGAGGCAGCTGCAATTCCAATCCCTGGGACACACCTGCAGGCAGCCTCACGTTCCTGACCTCGGTCCTCTGGCATCCCCTGATTCCACCTTCCTGATTGTGGAGGAGGTGGCAGCACCCTGAGCAGGCCACTTACAGGAGTGTTTCTGGGCCCTCCAGCCTAGAGCCCGTTCTCCAGTCTTTTTCATGGTCTCGTAGCCCCTAATTCCCATTCTTAAATTTATTTCTGGCATTTTCCTGCTTAAAATACTACGTTTCTTACTCTAAGCCCTGAATGACAGGAGGGTGTACAGGACAAGCGGAGCTCCAGAGTGTTGCCCTACCTGCAGTTTCCACCCTCACAATATTGTTCCACAGCAGAGAAAGCCATCTTCAAAATCAGGTGTTTTTACTGAGGGAGATGAGGCGATCCTGGCAGGAGCGGGGGCTGGCCCAGCTCCCAACTTGCTCCGGGCTGTGTGTTTAGGGCCTGGCTGGCCAGCAGAAGTGAGTGTGGCATGTCGCAGTGGCTTTTTCAGGTCCATTGTCTTGCTTGTTTCCTCAGCACTGATCTCATGTTAACTGTGGGTCTCATTGTTCCAGGGCAGGTGTTCTGACCTAAACTTAGGGGGACTTCCTAGGGACAAGTGATAAAGACCATTTTCCTTCTCTGTTACCTCGTGAGTGCTTGAGGAGAGCGCTCCTGGTGAAATAGGTACAATTGTCACCCCTCTGGGACAGGTGCAAACCCATGGCATGCCTGAATCAGACTCAGATCCCACCCTGCACAGGACCCTAGGGAGAAATTCCAGGTGCAAGTGCCACTACATGACGGGCACCCCCATTGCTTCATTTAATCGTCCACAGTTAGCATCAGTACCAGAGGAAGGAGAAAGAACAATGGACCTGAAAGAGCCCCTGTGACTCGTCACACTCACCGTGCTTGGCCATCCAGGGCCTGAACACACAGCCTGGAGCAAGCTGGGAGCTGGGCCAGTCCCTGCTCCTGCCAAGATCGCCGCATCTCCCTCAGTAAAAACACCTGGTTTTGAAGACTGCAAACTGCTATGGTACAATAATAAGGGGTATTATTCTCACCACTTTACCTGTGACTTTAACCAGTTCTGGCTCAGAGATGGGCAGAGCTTGCCCAAGGTCACACAGCTAATGTGGGAGTGGCAAGTCTGGGACTGGAGTCTGAGTGTGTTTTTCTGTGCTCTCAGCTATACGTTATCCTGCAACCTCAGATGCCATGTCGTTCAATATTCTCTCTCCTATAAAATGCCTGAGTTTTTCCTATGAAATAATAATGTTTGAATACTTACTAGAAACAAACCTCTATCAGGCTGACCCCTTAAACCTTCAAGGTAAAATGATGGTTTATCTTTTAAAAGACTTTGCCAATAACATAGCCATCTTTAGAAACTCCCTGTATGATTTAACCACACACATGCTCAAAACAATCTTCTGTTATGTGTAATTTAAGAGGATGATCAAGAGGACCCCTCTCGTGTTCATGCATTCATTGGGTAGTCATTTACTGAGACCCACGTGCTCAGGCTCTGTGTCAGGCTTGGCAGGATATAGAGGTAAATAAGGCCTGGTCCCTGCCCTCAGGTTGCTGGTCATCTGGTCAGCTAGTTTGATACATATTAGAATTAACTAACCTTTCACTAAACAGTTACCATGTGCCAGGCACTGTGTTAAGTGCTTTGCATGGACTACCTCTAATGATCCTTATTATCAGAGGTGGATGTTATCATCATTACCATTCTGCTGGCCAAAGCTTGGCCTGTCTTCTTCAGTGGCGGCAGGCAATGCTTAATGGGTGTCCCCACTGGTGAAAACACTTCTCCAAGGCCTTTCCCATTTCCTGCATCTGGGAATAACTCCCTTCTTTTCTGTACCCTCACAGAACACTGACTTCATGCTCTCTGGAACTTCAGTTCTATGAGTACAACATATCTTCCTCCCTAAGCTGCCAGGGCTGCAGGGTCCTGAGTGGTACACATTGCTCTAGCCTAGTTCTCAAGTGCTCAATAATGTTGAATGAATGGACTTCTGAAGAGTAAAGCTTAGGATGGAAAGCATCTTTAAGGAGCATCATCTTTGCCACTAATATAAACTTCTCTGCACCTCATTGTGCCCATCTGTCAAGAATGGAGAAGAGCCCATATTTGGCTCTTTGCGTTATTAGCAATAAGGAAAAAAATTCCCACAGAAGTTTCCAAGTACAAGATCTCAGGCCCAGAGGTCCTGTTGGTAGGGAAAGGACACTTAGGAGATCCTGCTGGCCCCCTTCTGGCAGCAAGAGCTGGGGGTGAAGAGTAGCTGTGCCCTCCCTGGGGGCTAGTGGGGTATTCTTTGGGCTGCTCTGATGAGGGACTGGCCGCTGGCGGAGGCACTCCCAGGTCCTAGTGGGCAGACACCTCACTCTTCAGCTCCAAGCACTGGATGTGTGAGGGGTTGGGAGCAGCCATGGCTTTGGCAGAGGCGGTGAGGATTGCACTGTTGTACTGGCCTGCAGGAGCCTTAGTGAGCTCAAGGAGCTTAAACACAACTCCATCCCCTTTGCCCAGAGCCACGCAGACTTGCTCCTTGGGAAGAATGAATGGCCGAAGCATGAATGAATGGATAATTGGGCTTTTCTCCCACCCACACCGAGGTTAGAACAGTCTGTTCTTTTCCTTCTTCCTTCCTGCCAAAATATTGGTTGAATGCTCACATGCCAAGCACCTTGCTGGGTGCTAGGACCCCTGTGGTTCCAGGCAATGCAGTCCTCGGCTGTGATGAACTGAGTTGGACTAATTGTGACTATTAATCATGGTTTAGCATAAATAAGTTTTAAAAACTCAACTGTGATAAGCACCTGAAGGAAAATGAAAAGGGGCCCAAGTGTGTAACCAAAGCTGTTGCCCCCGTAAAGGAGGTCAGCCAAAGTTTTCCCGAGGAAAGAGGAAAACCCCTTGCATCACAATGACCTCTTTACCCTCTTGTTCCCACTACCATGTGGCTCTCCTGAGGTCACTGCTTCCCTGCAGGCTTCTGAAAGAGGGATTTTTTTCCCCTCACCTGCCTCCTGTCACAGGCCTAGGAGGGAGAGAGCATGCTCGTTCCTCCCTGGCCTTCATGTCAACCGCCATTCCTTCCTCCTGGCTCACACTGCCAGCCAGCTCCTTTAGCCAGCAGACACCCCGCGCTCTCCGCAGCAGCCCTCAGAGCCGCAGGGCCAGGCCTCTTCCTCTGCAGATATGACAGCACCCAGCACTCCTGTCTGTGTGCCTGCCCTCACTCTTCCCCGTTATTTTACTATACCAGACGTGAATCATCTGTACTCCAGCCTCTTAAGATCTTGACTACCTCACTTCCAACTAGTTTGTCCTCCCCTCACCTCAGACACCCACTCCTCCCTCCCATTAAACCCCAGATCTTGTTGTTATCAAAACCCGCACCACCTTTCAAACCTCTGTGTAAGTGTTCTAGTCTCTGGGTGGCTCACAAACTCCTGTTGTCCCAGCTCACACACACTAGTTTGATGACTCTGTTACGGCACAACCAGCGTCATTTCCCTGTTTGTAAGAGGGAGGGAGCACGCTTAGACAGAGGGGTTACACAGGAGAAAGGGTAGGCAGGTGCCCTGTGAGGAGATGGGAGGAATTTCTCAAATCTATCTCCCCAAGAATTTAGGAGAAAGGTTTTTACAGATAGTTTGGCAAGCAAAGGCCTAGGGAATTCATTCTGCTGATTGGCAGGGGATGAACTCATGGAGTTGGGAAGCAGAGATTATCTTCTCAGTTGGGAGATTTCCTGGGTGTGGGGTCTCAAGGCTGGGTGCTCTACTCCCATCCACATCCACAGGTCTGGATTGCATCAGTGGGTCCTCCCTAGAAAGCAGAGTCTGAGAATACTTCAAAGACCAGTCTTAGGCTTTCTAGTAGCAATGTTATCTATAGGACCACAAGTCTTTGGCTTTAGATGGTAATGTTACCTCTAGTAACATGGGGGAAGCCACAAATCTTGTGCCTGTCTGGGAGGACAGAGCCATTAAGCAGTAACCAGTTACAGCAGTAAGGAAGTTAGGGAACAATGGTTGGTTAACTCCTGGTGATAGCTATAGTTTTATAAAAATTAGACTCGATGAATTGTACATTATTTTAATAGAGATGATTTCAACTCTATTCAACTCTATTTCAACAATTCTTTGATCTCATTAGAGCTTGCAGTCTCCTGACACTGCCCTGCTAACTACTCACCGCTCTCTGCCCCCTCGGAGCCTCACTCCCCTCTTGACCTGGGATAAGTCGATCATCGCAGTCCTCCCCTGCCACACTCTTCTATCCTTGCTTTAACTGCACCTTACAAAGCCACAGACCTGAATGAACCCGCCTGTCCTTCCACTTCAAACCTATACCCAAGCAGCTGAATGTGGCTAGAGAAAACAAGTAGATTTGCTAACTGGTCATATTTTAAATTTATGAACACAAACCCCAGGTGGGTTCTGGCATTGATGGGCAAATCTACTTCTTGTCCTATTTCCATTATTCTTTCATTCTATTCCCCATCTTTCTCTTGACTCAACCCTCCATTGCTCTTACCTGAAGACCTGATTCTTATTTCACTGACAACATGAAGCGACCAGAAGAGAACTTTCTTCTCTTCCAGCTACCGAAGCTCTCCACCAACCATGCGCCTGAATGCACAGACTCACCTTCCAGCAGCTGAGCCAGCCTTGTCCTGTCCGAAGTCCCTTTATCTCGGCCCCTTTCATTCACCTACTCAGGACCTCTGCTTCTGCAGCTATCCTTCCATCCTTTGCATCATCAAAATTTCTCTTTCTACTATGTCATGCCCATGAACATATAATATACCATAGTATCTTTAATCTCTCATCTCTCTGCTCCCTTTTATGGCAAAACTCCTTGAAAGAGTTCTCTCTATTCTTTGTCCCAATTCCTCACGTTCCATTTTCTTGAATCTACTCCAGCAGACTTGTGTCCTGTTGAAACTGCTCTTGCCAACAATGCCTCCTTTGGCCAAATCCAGTGACTAACTTTAGGTCCTCTAACTCAGGGGTCCTCAAACTACGACCCGCCGAGGACATTTATCTCACCCGCTGGATGTTTTTGCCTCGCTGCCTGTCCTGCTTAGCAGCCAACTCCTCCCGGGCCACAGTGCACATGTGTGGATTGTGTGTGGCACTCTCCGACTTCCCTCCTTCTCTCTGTCTCTCAACTCCTCCTCTGTCTTGGGTGAGACTGAGACTCATGATCGGAAGAGTCATGAGCTTGCCTGTGCAGAGCCTGCCGCTGCCTGAGGACTGAGGTAAGAACAAGTTAGAATTTATTTTTTTTTGAAGTTAGGAGGTCTATTTTTTTTTAATTTTGCAGTTAGTAGGGCCTTTTTTTGCAGTTAAGGGGGGGCCTTTTTTTATGAAGTTAGGAGGTCTTTTTTTTGCAGATAGGGGTGCCTTTTTTTCATTTTAAATATTGTATTTGTATTTGTTCCCGTTTTGTTTTTTTACTTCAAATAAGATATGTGCAGTGTGCATAGGAATTTGTTCATAGATTTTTTTTTTTTTTTTTTGGTTGCAGCCTCCATTGTTGTTTGGCAGGTCCGGGCTGGATTTGAACCTGCCAGCTCAGGTGTACATGGCTGGTGCCTTAGCCCGTTGAGCCACAGGCGCTGAGCCTAGATTTTTTTTTTTAAACTATAGTCGGGCCCTCAAATGGTCTGAGGGACAGTGAACTGGGCCCCTGTTTAAAAAGTTTGAGGACCCCTGCTCTAACTTGTAGTAGCAGGAGTAGAAATTTCAGTCCTTATTGCACCTATGATTTTCTTTCTTTTTTTTTTACTTTTTTTATTAATTATTTTTTATTAAATCATAACTTTGTACATTGATGCATTTATGGGGTTCAGGGTACTGCTTCGATATACAGTGTGAAATGTTTATATTGAACTAAGTAACACATCCATCACAATTATACTCATTTCTTAATAGTTTTGAAATGTACCATTGCCTCATGCACATTAGGTGAGGTCCCTCAAATACCCTCTCCCTTCCCATATGCTCCCTCCCCTCCCCCCTCTCTCTCCTCTTCCCTTCTGCTTTCTGGACTATAGTTATGTTTTGCTATTCGTATGAGTGTGTAGGTGGTTATATATTGATTTAATAGTAGTATTGAGTACATTGGATACTTTTTTTCCATTCTTGAGATATTTTACTAAGAAGAATATGTTCTAGCTCCATCCATGTAAACATAAAAGATGTGAAGTCTCCATCTTTTTATGGCTGCATAGTATTCAATAGTATACGTATACCACAATTTGTTAATTCACTCATGTGTTGATGGGCACTTGGGCTGTTTCCATGTCTTGGCTATTATGAATTGGGGCGCAATAAACATTCTGGTGCAAATGTCTTTGTTGTAAAATAATTTTTGATCATCTGGGTATATACCTAGTAGAGGAATTGCAGGATTGAATGGTAGGTCTACTTCTAGTTCCTTGAGTATTCTCCAAACTTCTTTCCAAAAAGGTCTTATTCCCACCAGCAGTGGATTCCCACCAGCAGTGTAGAAGCATTCCCTTCTCTCCACATCCTCACCAACATCTGTAGTTTTGGGATTTTGTGATGTGGGCTAATCTTACTGCAGTTAGATGATATCTCAAAGTGGTTTTGATTTGCATTTCTCTGATGATTAATGACGATGAACACTTTTTCATGTGTTTGTAGGCCATGCACCTGTCAGAGAAGTTGCTGTTCAAGTCTCTTGCTCACATGGAAATGGGGTTTATTTATTCTTTTCTTTTCTCTTTTTTTTAATGAATCATAGCTGTGTACAATAATTCAATCATGGGGTACAGTGTGCGGGTTTCACATACAATCTGAGATATTTTCATCAACCTGATTGACATAACATTCATGAAATTTTCTCATTTACTATGTGAAAACATTTTTGATCCGTATTTATTCTTTTCTTATTGATTAGTTTGAGTTCTCTGTAGATTCTAGTTATCAGACCTTTGTCAGAAGCATAACATGCAAAAATCTCCCATTCTGAAGGTTGTCTATTTGCTTTACTTACTGTGCTCTTGGCTGTGCAAAAGCTTTTCAGTTTGATCAGATCCCAGTAATGTATTTTTGGTGTTGCTTCAATTGCCCAGCAGTTTTTTGCAGATATGAAAAAAACTGGCAAAGAGGGCAAATATTCTGCCAGGCCAATTTCTTCAAGTGTTTTCCCTGTACTCTCTTCTAGCATTTTTATAGTTTCATGTCTTAAGTTTAAATCTTTTATCCAGTGAGAATCAATTTTGTTAATGGTGAAAGGTGAAGGTCCAGTTTCAGTCTTCTACATGTTGCCATCCAGTTCACCCAGCACCATTTGTTAAATAGGGAGTCTTTCCCCCACTGAATATTTTTGATAGGCTTGTTGAAGATCAAATGACAAAAAGCAGCTGGGTTCATCTCTTGGTTCTCTATTTTGTTCCATAAATCTACTCCTCTGTTTTTGTGCCAGTACCATGCTGTTTTGATCACCATAGATTTATAGTATAGCTTGAAGTCTGGTAATGTGATGCCTCCTGAATTGGTCTTATTCCTGAGAAATGTAT
The DNA here is from genome assembly GCA_963573935.1 of Arctocebus calabarensis. Lineage (NCBI taxonomy): Eukaryota > Metazoa > Chordata > Mammalia > Primates > Lorisidae > Arctocebus > Arctocebus calabarensis. The sequence continues at coordinate 12,134 of CAUYON010118800.1, forward strand.
TTGCTAATGAAGGTTTTTTCCTGATTCCATATAAAATGAAGTACTATTTTTTCAAGTTCTTTAAAGTATGACAATGGTGCTTTAATAGGGATTGCATTAAATCTATAGATTGCTTTGGGTAGTATAGACATTTTAACAATGTTGATTCTACCTAGCCATGAACATGGCATGTTGTTCCATTTGTTACTTTTTCAGCTATTTCTTTTCTTAGAGTTTCATAGTTCTCTTTATAGAGATCTTTCACATCCTTTGTTAGGTAAAT